>JASSZA010000201.1:0-205540 GCA_031835075.1 Saguinus oedipus
TAAAAACTCACACCTGAGTAGTATATAGTAGTCTCTATTATATGGCCACTCATTCAGAGCCTCACAGAATAATACAGACGTATGGAAATGTCAGGAGTGTACTTGACATGGCCACTTATTCTGTTCCTCCGTGAAGAATCATATATATCTGGAAAATACTCAGGATTCTATTATATATATCCTCTTATTAAGAGATTCACTGAATAATGCACTCCTGGAGAATTGTCTGGAGACTATTTGATATGACTGTTCACCCAGCAACTCAGTGGAAAATGCAGAGCTGAGAAATAGTCAAGAGGACACAGTCAGGAGTATATTTTATGTGGTCACTCGTTCAGAAACTGACTGAAGAATACACACCTTGGGAATAGTCAGAGTCCAGGTCATATGGCCACTCAATCACAGCACTACCAAATAATGCACAATGGGGCAATAGTAAGGAGTCCATTTCTTATGGCCTCTCATTCAGAGCTTCAGTGCATAATAAACAGCTGTGGAGGAGGGAGATCCCTATTGAAGGTAACCCCAAATAAAGCAGCTCTGTGAATGATACACACATGTGTGAGAGTCTGGAGACTATTTGATATGGACACTAATACAGAACCTCTTCGAATATTGCACATGTGGGGAATAATCACTAGTCTATTTCATGTGGTGGTTCGCTTGGAGAGTCAAAAAATAACGCGCACCTGTGGAGTAAAATGCGGTCTATTTCATAAGGCCACTCTTTCAGTGTTTTAGTGAATAACATGTATATCTGATAAGTCAGGAATCTCTTTCACATGGTCACTCATTCTGGGCAACGGTGAATAGTACTTCCCTCAGAAACAGTCAAGGGTCTACTTCAAATGCCTACACTTTCAGTCTCTGTAAGTAATGAACACCTGGGAAGTACACCTCAGTCTCTTTTTTATGCCCACTTAGTCAGATTCTCATTTAATAATACACACCTGGGGAAGAGTTAAGTGTCTAGTTCATGTAGCCACTCATTTAGATCCTCAGTGAATAATCCACACCAGGGTAATAATCCAGCATTTTTTATATGGCCACTCATTCTGTGCCTCCCTGCATGATACACACCTCGGGAATTCTCAGAATTCTATTTCATACTACCACACATTTACAACCTTATTAAATAATTCACAACGGAGAAATAGTCAGGTGTCTATTTTGTATGGCCTCTCCTTCAAAGTTTCAGTGAATTATGAACTTCTATGGAGTAATAAGGACACTGTTTAAGATAGCCATGAATTAAGTTCCTTCCTGAATGATACACACCTGGGTGGTGGTCAGGAGTCTATCTCATATGAACTCTAATACTGTGTTACGCTGAGTAATGTGGGAGTTTCAGGAGTCTATTTGGTATTGACACTCATACCGAACCTGTTGGAATAATGCACACATGGAGAATAATGAGGAGTTTATGTCATTCGGCTACTCGTTCACTCACACAGTTAATAACGCACATGTGAAGTCATTAGAATTCTGTTTCATATGGCCTTTATTTCACAGCCTCGCTGAATATTACGCACTTGTTATATAGTCTGGAGTCTATATTTTATGGCCACTCATTCAGAGATTCACTGAATAATTCACACCTGTGGAATAGTCAGAAGTCTCTTTCCTATGGCTACCGGTTGAGAGCCACACTACGTGTACACACCTGGATAAATAGTCAGGATTTACTTGTATCTCCTCATTCAGAGTCTCACTGAATAACGCACACCTGTGGAATAGTCAGGAGACTTTTTCATGTGGCCTCTCATTCAATGTGTCATTGAAAAATGTGGTGTAGTCAGGAGACTCTTTCATGTAGACACATATTAAGATCCTCGGTGCATAATACAGACCCTTGATGCAGTAAGAAATCTAATTAGTATGACCACATCTTCTGAGGCTCACTGAATAACAGACACCTGGAGAGTAATTTGGAGTCTATTTTCGATGGACATTCATTCAGAACCTTGGTAAATAATGCAGACTTGTGGAGTAGTCAGGTGTCTCTTTCATTTGGACACACATTCATACCCTCAGTGGATAATATGCACGTGTGGATTAATCAGGATTCCATTTTATATGGTCACTGACTCGTAAACTCAATGAATAATGCACAAATGTAAAGTACTCAGCAGTTTATTTCATATAGCTGCTCATTCAGTGATTCACTGAATAATGAAAATATTGGAGATAGACAGCCTCCTGTTTCATATTGTCATACAAAAAGAACTTCACTGAGTGACATACACCTGGGGAAGTGTTAGGAGTGTACTTTACATAGCCTCTCATTTACAACCTAAGGGAATAATGCACATGTGTGGAATAGACACTAGTTTGTTGTATATGGCCACAAAATTAAAGCCTGAGTCAGTTATACACAACTTTGGAATAGACACTAGTCTATTGTATATGCTCCAATATTTAGAGTCAGAGTCAATAATACAGGCCTGTACACTAGTCTGGAAACAATTTCATATGGCCAAAGTTTCAGAGCCTCCGTGAATCATATATACCTGAGGAATAACCTGGACGCTGTTACATGTGGCATTTCTTCAGAGGTTCATTGAGTAAAGAACACCTGTATTGTAGTCAGAATTCTATTTTATATAGCCACATACTCAGAGCTTAACTGAATAACAGACACCTTGGGAACTTCAGGATTCTGTTTCGTATAGCCATTCATTTATAGCCGAAAATAACAACTCACACTTGAGTAGTATATAGGAGTCTCTATTATATAGCCACACATTCAGAGCCTCACAGAACAATACAGACGTATGGAAATGTCAGGAGTGTACTTGACATGACCGCTTACTCTGTTCCTCCGTGAAGAATCATATATATCTGGAAAATACTCAGGATTCTATTTTATATAGCCACTTATTAAGAGACTCACTGAATAATGCACACCTGGAAAATTGTCTGGAGACTATTTGATATGACCATTCACCCAGCAACTCAGTGGAAAATGCAGAGCTGAGAAGTAGTCAAGAGAACAGATCCAGGAGACTATTTTATGTGGTCACTCGTTCAGAAACTGACTGAAGAATACACACCTTGGGAATAGTCAGAGTCCAGGTCATATGGCCACTCAATCACAGCATTACCGAATAATGCACAATGGGGCAATAGTAAGGGGTCTATTTCATATCGCCTCTCATTCAGATCCTCAGTGCATAATAAACAGCTGTGGAGGAGGGAGGACCATATTGAAAGTGTCCCCAAATAAAGCAGCTCCGTGAATGATACACACATGTGTGAGAGTCAGGAGACTATTTGATATGGACACTCATACAGAACCTCTTCGAATATTGCACATGTGGGGAATAATTACTAGCCTATTTCACATGGGGTTTGAGAGTCAAAAAATAACACACACCTGTGGAGTAAAATGCGGTCTATTTCATAAGGCCAAACTTTCAGTGTTTTAGTGAATAACATGTGTATCTGATAAGTCAGAAATCTCTTTCACATGGTCACTCGTTCTGGGCAACGGTGAATAATACTTCCCTCAGAAACAGTCAAGGGTCTACTTCAAATGTCTACACATTCAGAGTCTCTATAAGTAATGAACACCTGGGAAATACACCTGAGTCTCTTTTTTATGCCCACTTAATGAGAGTCTCATTCAATAATACACACCTGGGGAAGAGTTAAGTGTCTAGTTTATGTAGCCACTCATTTACATCCTCAGTGAATAATCCACACCAGGGTAATCATCCAGCATTTTTCATATGACCACTCATTCTGTGCCTCCCTGAATGATACACACCTAAAAAATTCTCTGGATTCTATTTCATACTACAACTCATTTAGAACCTTATAGAATAATACACAATATAGTAGTAGTCAGGTGTCTATTTCGTATGGCCTCTCATTCAAAGTTTCCGTGAATAATGAACTTCTACGGAGTAATCAGGACACTGTTTAAGATAGCCATGTATTAAGTGCCTTCCTGAATAATACACACCTGGGTGGTGGTCAGGAGTCTGTTTCATATGAACTCTAATTCTGTGTAACGTTGAGTAATACATACCTTTGGGAGTTTCAGGAGTCTATTTGGTATTGAAACTCAAACGGATCCTGTTGGAATAATGCACACATGCAGAATAATGAGGAGTCTATACCATACGGCTATTCATTCAGAGAAACAGTGAATAACGCACATGTGGAGTCATTAGAATTCTGTTTCATATGGCCCCTCTTTCACAGCCTCACTGAATATTACACACTTGTGATATAGTCTGGAGTCTATATTTTATGGCCACTCATTCAGAGATTCACTGAATAATTCACACCTGTGGCATAGTCAGAAGTGTCCTTCCTATGGATACCCGTTGAGAGCCATACTAAGTGTACACACCTTGATAAATAGTCAGGATTTACTTGTATCTCCTCATTCAGAGTCTCACTAAAAAGTGCACACCGGTGGAATAGTCAGGAGACTTTTCCATGTGGCCTCTCATTCAATGTGTCTTTGAAAAATATGGTGTAGTCAGGAGACTTTCATGTAGAAACATATTCAGAGCCTCAGTTCATAACACAGACCCTTGATATAGTAAGAAATTAAATTAGTATGACTACAAATTCTGAGGCTCACTTAATAATACACACCTGGGGAGTAATTTGGAGTCTATTTTCGATGGAATTTCATTCAGAGCCTCGGTAAATAATGCAGACCTTTGGAGTAGTCAGGAGTCTCTTTCATTTGGCCACACATTCACAGCCTCAGTGGATAATATGCACGTGTGGATTAATCAAGATTCCATTTTATGTGGCCACTGACTCGTAACCTCAATGAATAATGCACAAATGTAAAGTACCCTGAAGTTTATTTCATATAGCTGTTCATTCAGTGATTCACTGAATAATAAAATTATTTGAGATAGACAGTCTTCTGTTTCATATTGTCATTCAAAAAAAGCCTCACTGAGTGACACACAGCTGGGGATGTTTAGGAGTGTAATTCACATAGCCTCTCATTTACAGGCTAAAGGAATAATGCACATGTGTGGAATAGACACTAGTCTGTTTTATATGGCCACAAAATCAAAGCCTGAGTCAGTAATACACAACTTTGGAATAGTCACTAGTCTATTATATATGCCCAAATATTTAGAGTCAGAGTCAATAATACAGGCCTGAGGACTAGTCAGGGAACAATTTTATATGGCCAAAGTTTCAGAGCATAAGTGAATAATAAATACCTGAGGAACACTCTGGACACTGTTACATGTGGCAGTTCTTCAGAAGTTCATTGAGTAAAGAACACCTGTATTGTAGTCAGAATTCTATTTCATATAGCCACGTATTCAGAGCCTAACTGAATAACAGACACCTTGCGAAAGTCAGGATTCTGTTTCGTATAGACATTCATTTACAGCCAAAAGTAGAAACTCACATCTGAGTAGTATATAGTAGGCTCTATTATATGGCCACTAATTCAGAGCCTCACAGAATAATATAGACGTATGAAAATGTCAGGAGTGTACTTGACATGGTCACTTATTCTGTTCGTCAGTGAGGAATCATATATATCTGGAAAATAGTCAGGATTCTATTATATATAGCCACTTATTAAGAGACTCACAGAATAATGCACACCTGGAGAATTGTCTGGAGACTATTTGATATGACCATTCACCCAGCGACTCAGTGGAAAATGCAGAGCTGAGAAATAGTCAAGAGGACAGAGTCAGGAGTCTATTTTATGTGGTCACTCGTTCAGAATCTGACTGAAGAATACATACCTTGGGAATAGTCAGAGTCCATGTCATATGACCACTCAATCACAACATTACCAAATAATGCACAATGGGGCAATAGTAAGGAGTCTATTTTATGTGGCCTCTCATTCACAGCTTCAGTGTGTAATAAACAGCTGTGGATGAGGGAGGTCCCTATTGAAGGTAGCCCCAAATAAAGCAGCTCCGTGAATGATACACACATGTGTGAGAGTCAGGAGACTATTTGATATGGACACTCATACAGAACCTCTTCGAATATTGCACATGTGGGGAATAATCACTAGTCTATTTCATATGGTGGTTCGTTTGGAGAGTCAAAAAATAACACGCACCTGTGGAGTAAAATGCGGTCTATTTCATAAGGCCACACTTTCACTGTTTTAGTGAATAACATGTATATCTGATAAGTCAGGAATCTCTTTCCAATGGCCACTCGTTCTGGGCGTCGGTGAATAATACTCTCCTCAGAAACAGTCAAGGGTCTTCCTCAAATGCCTACACATTCAGAGTCTCTGTAAGTAATAAACACCTGGGAAGTACACCTCAGTCTCTTTTTTATGCCCACTTAGTCAGATTCTCATTTAATAATACACACCTGGGGAAGAGTTAAGTGTCTAGTTCATGTAGCCACTCATTTAGATCCTCAGTGAATAATCCACACCAGGGTAATAATCCAGCATTTTTTATATGGCCACTCATTCTGTGTCTCCCTGCATGATACACACCTCGGGAATTTACAGGATTCTATTTCATAATACCACTCATTTAGAACCTTTTTGAATAATGCAAAATGGAGCAATAGTCAGGTGTCTATTTTGTATGGCCTCTCCTTCAAAGTTTCAGTGAATTATGAACTTCTATGGAGTAATAAGGACACTGTTTAAGATAGCCATGAATTAAGTTCCTTCCTGAATGATACACACCTGGGTGGTGGTCAGGAGTCTATCTCATATGGACTATAATACTGTGTTACGCTGAGTAATACACATTTGTGGGAGTTTCAGTAGTCTATTTGGTATTGACACTCATATGAAACCTGTTGGAGTAATGCACACATGATAATGAGGAGTTTATGTCATACGGCTACTCATTCAGACAAAGAGTTAATAACACACATGTGAAGTCATTAGAATTCTGTTTCACATGGCCTTTCTTTCACAGCCTCACTGAATATTACACGCTTGTGTTATAGTCTGGAGTCTATATCTTATGGCCACTCATTCAGAGATTCACTGAATAATTCCACCTGCGGAATAGTCAGAGGTCTTTTTCCTATGGCTACCCATTGAGAGCCAAACTAAGTGTACACACCTGGATAAATAGTCAGGATTTGCTTGTATCTCCTCATTCAGAGTCTCACTGAATATCGCACACCTGTGGAATAGTCAGGAGACTTTTTCATGTGGCCTCTCATTCAATGTGTCATTGAAAAATGTGGTGTAGTCAGGAGACTCTTTAATGTAGAAACATATTCAGAGCTTTGGTGCATAAGACAGACCCTTGGTACGGTAAGAAATCTAATTAGTATGACCACATCTTCTGAGGCTCACTGAATAATACACACCTGAAGAGTAATTTGGAGTCTATTTTCAATGGACATTCATTCAGATCCTCTGTAAATAATGCAGACCTGTGGAGTAGTCAGGTGTCTCTTTCATTTGGACACACATTTATAGCGTCAGTGGATAATATGCACGTGTGGATTAATCAGGATTCCATTTTATATGGCCACTGACTCGTAACCTCTATGAATAATGCACAAATGTAAAGTACTCAGCAGTTTATTTCATATAGCTGCTCATTCAGTGATTCACTGAACAATGAAAATATTTGAGATTTACAGCCTCCTGTTTCATATTGTCATACAAAAAGAGTTTCACTGAGTGACACACACCTGGGGAAGTGTTAGGAGGGTACTTTACATTGCCTCTCATTTACAGCCTAAGGGAATAATGCACATGTGTGGAATAGACAGTAGTCTGTTTTATATGGCCACAAAATTAAAGCCTGAGTCAGTAATACACAACTTTGGAAGAGTCACTAGTCTATTCCATATGCCCAAATATTTAGAGTCAGAGTCTATGATACACGCCTGTAGACTAGTCAGGAAACCATTTCATATGTCCAAAGTTTCAGAGCCTCAGTGAATAATAAGTACCTGAGAAATACTCTGGAGGCTGTTATATGTTGCATTTCTTCAGAAGTTCATTGAGTAAAGAACACCTGTATTGTAGTCAGAATTCTATTTCATATAGCCACATACTCAGAGCCTAACTGAATAACAGACAACTTGGTAAAGTCAGGATTCTGTTTTGTATAGCTATTCATTTACAGCTGGAATTAAAAACTCACACCTGAGTAGTATTTAGTAGTCTCTATTATATGGCCACTCATTCAGAGCCTCACAGGATAATACAGATGTATGGAAATGTCAGGAGTGTACTTGACATGGCCACTTATTCTGTTCCTCCGTGAAGAAACATATATATGTGTAAAATACTTAGGATTCTATTATATATAGCCACTTATTAAGAGACTCACTGAATAATGAATACCTTGAGGATTGTCTGGAGACTATTTGATATGATCCTTCACCCAGCGACTCAGTGGAAAATGCAGAGCTGAGAAACAGTCAAGAGGACAGAGTCAGGAGACTATTTTATGTGGTCACTCATTCAGAAACTGACTGAAAAATACACACCTTGGGAATCGTCAGAGTCCAGGTCATATGGCCAATCAATCACAGCATTACCGAATAATGCACAATGGGGCAATAGTAAGGAGTCTATTTCATATGGCCTCTCATTTGGAGCTTCAGTGCCTAATAAATAGCTGTGAAGGTGTGAGGACCCTATTGACGGTAGACCCAATTAAAGCAGCTCTGTGAATGATACAGACATGTGTGAGAGTCAGGAGATTCTTTGATATAGACACTCATACAGAACCTCTTCAAATATTCCACATGTGGGGAATAATCACTAGTCTATTTCATATGGTGGTTCGTTTGGAGAGTCAAAAAATAACACGCACCTGTGGAGTAAAATGCGGTCTATTTCATAAGGCCACACTTTCAGTGTTTTAGTGAATAACATGTGTATCTGATAAGTCAGGAATCTCTTTCACATGGTCACTCGTTCTGTGCATCTGTGAATAATACTCTCCTCAGAAACAGTCAAGGGTGTACTTCAAATTTGTACACATCCAGAGTCTCTGTAAGTAATGAACACCTGAGCAATACACCTGTGTCTCCTTTTTATGCCCACTTAGTCAGAGTCTCATTCAATAATACACACCTGGGGAAGATTTAAGGTCTTCTTCATGTAGCCACTCATTTAGAACCTCAGTGAATAATGCACACCAGCGTAATAATTGAGCATTTTTATATGGCCACTCATTCGGTGCCTCCCTGAAAGATACACACCTGGGGAATTCTCAGGATTCTATTTCATACTACCACTCATTTAGAACCTTATTGAATAATTCACAATCGAGCAATAGTCAGGTGTCTATTTTGTATGGCCTCTCCTTCAAAGTTTCAGTGAATAATAAACTTCTATGGAGTAATCAGGACACTGTTTAAGATAGCCATGAATTAAGTGCCTTCCTGAATGTTACACACCTTGCTGGCAGGCAGGAGTCTATTTCATATGAACTCTAATTCTGTGTAACGCTGGATAATAAACACCTGAGGGAGTTTCAGGACTCCATTTGTTATTGATACTCATACCGAACCTGTTGGCATAATGCACACATGGAGAATAATGAGGTGTCTATGTCATACGGCTACTCATTCAGACAAACAGTGAATAACGCACATTTGGAGTCATTAGAATTCTGTTTTATAATGCCCCTCTTTCACAGCCTCACCGAATATTACACACTTATGATATAGTTCGGAGTCTATATTTTATGTTCACTTATTCAGAGAATCACTGAATAATTCACACCTGCGGAATAGTCAGAAGTCTCTTTCCAATGCATACCCGTTGAGAGCCTCACTAAGTGTACACAGCTGGATAAATAGTAAGGATTTACTTGTATCTCCTTCTTCAGAGACTCACTAAATAATGCACACCTGTGGAATAGTCAGGAGTCTTTTTATTTTTTATTTTTGTTTAATTTTTTAAATTTTTATTGCATTATAGGTTTGGGGGTACATATGCAGAGTGTGCAAGATAGTTGCATATGTACACGCATATCAATGTGCTTTGCTGCCTTCCTCCCATTCACCCACACTTGGCATTTATCCCCAGGCTATCTCTCCCCACCCTCCCCCACTGTCCCTCCCCCTTCACCCAATAGACCCCAGTGTGTAGTAAACCCCCTCCCTGTGTCCATGTGTTCTCAATTTCTCACCCGCCTATGAGTGAGAATATGCGGTATTTGTTTTTCTGTTCTTGTGACAGTTTGCTGAGAATGATGTTCTCCAAATTCATCCATGTCCTTACAAAGGACACAAACTCATCATTTTTGATTGCTGCATAATATTCCATGGTGTATATGTGCCACATTTTCCCAGTCCAGTCTCTCATCCATGGGCATTTGGGTTGGTTCCAGGTCTTTGCTATTGTAGACAGTGCTGCAATGAACATTCGTGTTCATGTGTCCTTATAGTAGAACGATTTATAGTCCTTTGGATATATACCCAGTAATGGGATTGCTGGGTCAAATGGAATTTCTATTTGTAGGTCCCTGAGGAATCGCCACACTGTCTTCCACAATGGTTGAACTAATTTACACTCCCACCAACAGTGTAAGAGTGTTCCTATTACTCCACATCCTCTTCAGCATCTGCTGTCTCCAGATTTTTTAATGATTGCCATTCTAACTGGCGTGAGATGGTATCTCAATGTGGTTTTGATTTGCATCTCTCTAATGACCAGTAATGATGAGCATTTTTTCATGTGCTAGCTGGCCTCATGTACGTCTTCTTTTGTAAAGTGTCTGTTCATATCTTTTGCCCATTTTTGAATGGGCTTGTTTTTTTGCTGTAAATCTGTTTGAGTTCTTTGTAAATTCTGGATATCAGCCCTTTGTCAGATGCGTATACTGCAAAGATTTTTTCCCATTCTGATGTTTGCCGATTCACTCTAGTGACTGTTTCCTTTGCTATGCAGAAGCTGTGGAGTTTGATTAGGTCCCATTTGTCTATTTTGGGTTTTGTTGCCAATGCTTTTGGTGTTTTGGTCATGAAGTCCTTGCCTACTCCTATGTTCTGAATGGTTTTGCCTAGATTTTCTTCTAGGGTTTTTATGGTGTCAGGTCTTATGTTTAAGTCTTTAATCCATCTGGAGTTAATTTTAGTGTAAGGTGTCAGGAAGGGGTCCAGTTTCTGCTTTCTGCACATGGCTAGCCAGTTTTCCCAACACCATTTATTAAATAGGGAATCCTTTCCCCATTGCCTGTTTTTGTCTGGTTTATCAAAGATTATATGGTTGTAGATATGTTGTGTTGCCTCCGATGCTTCTTTTCTGTTCCATTGGTCTATATCTCTGTTTTGGTACCAGTACCATGCTGTTTTGATTACTGTAGCCTTGTAGTATAGTTTGAAGTCTGGTAGTGTGATGCCTCCCGCTGTGTTCTTTTTGCTTAGAATTGACTTGGCTATGGGGGCTTTCTTGTGGTTCCATATGAAGTTCATGGTGGTTTTTTCCAGTTCTGTGAAGAAATTCAATGGTAGTTTGATGGGGATAGCATTGATTGTGTAAATGACTTTGTGCAGTATAGCCATTTTCACGATATTGATTCTTCCGAACCATGAACATGGAATGTTTCTCCATCGGTTTGTTTCCTCTCTTATTTCGTTGAGCAGTGGTTTGTAGTTTTCCTTGAAGAGGTCCTTTACGTTTTTTGTGAGTTGTATTCCTAGGTATTTTATTTTCTTTGTAGCAATTGTGAATGGCAGTTTTTTGTTTTTTGTTTTTTTCAGGATAAAACTCCGTCCTCAAATTTCTTTTTTCTTTTTTTTGAAAAGAGAGGAAGAAAAAGAGGGAGAGAGAACAGAAATATTGCTTTATTCTATAAATGGCTATTGATAATGGCTGATCATTATTTTATGTATTTAAAATGGAGAATGTATATTTTATTTATCTAAAGTGGAGAGTTTGCTTATTAAATTAACTTGTTACTGATCTGAGTTCAGATTCTGGATATCCTTATTAATTTTCTGTTTCGTTTAATCTGAATCTCTTAATGGGTCTTGTGTATCTGGGTGTTAGGATGCATTGATCCTTATAGCACTCTATCTTTTTTGGTTTGAAATCTGCTTTATCAAATGCATGAATTGCAACTCCTTTTTGTTTATTTATTTGTTTTTTTCTCTATTTGGTTGGTAAATCTTTCTCCAACCCTTTGTTTTAGTCTATGTATATCTTTGGATATGGAATAGGTCTGGATATAGTATACCATTAGATTTTGGCTGTATCTTTTAATTAGAAAATTTAGTCGATTTCAATTTAAGATTACTGTCATTTGATGTTAACTGGCTATTTTATCCATTTGTTGATGTAAATTCTTCTTTCTGTTGATGTTCTTTACTTTTTGGTATAGTTTTAGAAAGGCTAATACTGGTTGTTCCTTTCTGTGTGTAATGCTTCTTTCAGAAGTTTTTGTAAAGCAGGTCTGGTGGTAATAAAATCTCTGAGTACTTGCTTGTTCATAAAAGATTTTATTTTTTCTTCAATTGTGAAGCTCAGTTTGGCAGGATATGAAATTCTGGGCTGAAAGTTCTGTTCTTTGAGGATGTTAAATATCGGCCCCCACTCTCTTCTGGCTTGTAGGGTTTCTACTGAGAGATCTGCTGTAAGTCTAATAGGCTTCCCTTTGTGGGTACCATGACCTTTCTCTCTGGCTGCCCTTAGTATATTCTCCTTTGTTTCAACCCTGCTGAGTCTAATGATTATGTGTCTTGGGGTTGCTCTTCTTAAGGAATATCTTTGTGGTGTTCTCTGTATTACCTGAGGTTGAATGGTATCCTGCTTTGATAGATTGAAAAAATTCTCCTGGATAATATCCTGAAGAATATTTTCCAGCTGGGATTCATTCTCTCCATCACATTCAGGTACACCTATCAATCGTAGATTAGGTCTTTTCACATAGACCCATAACTCTTGGAGACTTTGCTCATTCCTTTTTATCCTTTTTTCTCTATTCTTGTCTTCTCGTTCCATTTCATTAAGTTGGTCTTTGACCTCTGATATCCTTTTCTCTGCTTGATCAATTCAGCTATTCAAACTTGTGCATATTTCACTAAGTTCTCGTGTTGTATTTTTCAACTCCATTAGTTCATTTATATTCCTTTCTATATTGTCCATTCTTTTTAACATTTCATCTAACCTTTTTTCAAAGTTCTTAGTTTCTTTACATTGGGTTTGAACAAGTTATTTCAATTCCCAGAGGTTTTTTACCATCCACCTTCTAAAGCCTCCTTCAGATACTGGAACACAGTCCTCTTCCATTAGGGCTTGTTCTGTTGCTGATGAGGAATTACTATCCCCTGTAGAGGGAGAGGAGTTCTGACTTTCAGTTTTCTCGGCCTTTTTAGGCTGTTTTTTCCCCTTTATTGTGAATTTATCCATCTGATGTCTTTACAGTTAGCGCCTTTCTGATTAAGTTCCTGAGAGAATGTCCAATTTATTGATTCCCAGTGCTGGAATCCGAGCAACCCACTGCACCGGCCAAAACATCAGCGATAAGACTGATGGTGCTCTTCTACCTGGGAAACTCCGGTCTGGCTTTCTTCTTGAGGCCGCAAGCAGCTCTGCCTTCCCGGAGCTCCAAACACCAGTCAGTAGGGGAACAAGTTCCGCTCACTGTGCATGAAGAGGTGGCGGGCCGAGGCGATGACAAAACCGCTGCGCCGGCCACAGAAGTCGCACTGGCGACCCACGGGGCTCCTCCACTGGAAATCTTCTGGTCTGTGGGCGACGGAAATTCCTCTAAAAATGTGGTATCCTCACGTTTTCCGAGCTCTCACTGGGAGCTACAATCCCGAGCTGTTAGCGATCAGCCATCTTGGTTCTCTCCCCCGGCAGTTTGTTCTTGATTGGATCTCTTTTAGTCTGTTATTGGTGTATAGAAATGCTTGTGATTTTTGCACATTGATTTTATATCCTGAGACTTTACTAAAATTGCTTATCAGTTTCAGGAACTTTTGGGCTGAGGTGATGGGGTCTTCTAGGTATACTATCATGTCATCAGCAAATAGACAATATGGCTTCCACCTTTCCTATTTGAATACGCTTTATTTCTTTTTCTTGCTGATTGCTCTGGCTAGAAATTCCAGTACTATGTTGAATAGGAATGGTGAGAGAGGGTATCCTTGTCTAGTGCCAGATTTCAAAGGGCATGCTTCCAATTTTTGCCCATTAAGTGTGATATTGGCTGTTGGTTTGTCATAAATAGCTTTTATTACTTTGAGATATGTTCCATCAATACCAAGTTTATTGAGGGTTTTTAGCCAAAAGGCCTGTTGAATTTTGTCAAATGCCTTCTCTGCATCGATTGAGATAATCATGTGATTTTTGTTTTTGCTTCTGTTTATGTGGTGAATTACTTTTATAGACTTGCGTATGTTGAACCAGCCTTGCATCCCCGGGATGAATCCTACTTGATCATGATGGATAAGTTATTCAATGTGCTGTTGCAATCGGTTTGCCAGTATTTTATTGAAGATTTTTGCATCTATGTTCATCATGGATATTGGCCTGAAGTTTTCTTTTATTGTTGAGTCTCTGCCGGGTTTTGGTATCAGGATGATGTTGGTCTCATAAAATGACTTGGAAAGGGTTCCCTCTTTTTGAATTATTTGTAATACTTTCAGAATGAATGGTACTAGATCCTGTTTGTGTGTCTGGTAGAATTCGGCTGTGACCCCATCTGGACCTGGGCTTTTTTTGTGTGGTAGGCTCTTAATTGCTGCTTCAACTTCAGGCTTTGTTATTGGTCTATTCATAGTTTCGGCTTCCTCCTGGTTTAGGCTTGGGAGGAAACAGGCGTCCAGGAATTTATCCATTTCTTCCTGGTTTACTACTTTATGTGCATAGAGTTGTTTGTAGTATTCTCTGATGATGGTTTGAATTTCTGTGGAATCTGTGGTGATTTCCCCATTATCGCTTTTTATTGCATCTATTTGGTTTTGCTCTCTTTTCTTTTTTATCAGTCTGGCTAGTGGTCTGTCTATTCTGTTGATCTTTTTGAAAAACCAGCTCTTTGATTTATTGATTTTTTGAAGGGTTTTTCTTGTCTCTTTCTCCTTCAGTTCTGCTCTGATCTTAGTTATTTCTTGTCTTCGGCTAGGTTTTGAGCTTTTTTGATCTTGCTCCTCTAGCTCTTTCTTTTTTTTTTTTTTTTTTTTTTGAATATTTATTTATTTATTTATTTTTTAATTTTTTTTTTTATTATTGCATTATAGGATTGGGGGTACATGTGCAGAACGAGCAAGATAGTTGCATAGGTACACACATGGCAGTGTGCTTTGCTGCTTTCCTCCCCTTCACCCACACTTGGTATTCATCCCCAGGCTATCCCCCCCAGCCCCCCCCTGCTGTCCCTCCCCCATTCCCCCCAACAGTCCCCAGTGTATAGTAGACCGCCTCTCTGTGTCCACATGTTCTCATTTTTCTCACCCACCTATGAGCGAGTATATGCGGTATTTCTTTTTCTGTTCTTGTGTCAGTTTGCTGAGAATGATGTTCTCCAGATTCATCCATGTCCCTACAAAGGACACAAACTCATCATTTTTGATTGCTGCATAATATTCCATGGTGTATATGTGCCACATTTTCCCAGTCCAGTCTATCATCGTTGGGCATTTGGGTTGGTTCCAGGTCTTTGCTATTGTAAACAGTGCTGCAATGAACATTCGTGTGCATGTGTCCTTATAGTAGAACGATTTATAATCCTTTGGATAGATACCCAGTAATGGGATTGCTGGGTCAAATGGAATTTCTATTTCTAGGTCCCTGAGGAATCGCCACACTGTCTTCCACAATGGTTGAACTAATTTACACTCCCACCAACAGTGTAAGAGTGTTCCTATTTCTCCACATCCTCTCCAGCACCTGCTGTCTCCAGATTTTTTAATGATCGCCATTCTAACTGGTGTGAGATGGTATCTCAATGTGGTTTTGATTTGCATCTCTCTAATGACCAATGACGATGAGCACTTTTTCATATGTTTGCTGGCCTCATGTATGTCTGCTTTCGTAAAGTTTCTGTTCATATCCTTTGCCCATTTTTGAATGGGCTTGTTTGTTTTTTTCCTGTAAATCTGTTTGAGTTCTTTGTAAATTCTGGATATCAGCCCTTTGTCGGATGCGTAAACTGCAAAGATTTTTTCCCATTCTGATGGTTGCCGATTCACTCTAGTGACTGTTTGTTTTGCTGTGCAGAAGCTGTGGAGTTTGATTAGGTCCCATTTGTCTATTTTGGCTTTTGTTGCCAATGCTTTGGGAGTTTTGTTCATGAAGTCCTTGCCTACTCCTATGTCCTGAATGGTTTTGCCTAGATTTTCTTCTAGGGTTTTTATGGTGTCGGGTCTTACGTTTAAGTCTTTAATCCATCTGGAGTTAATTTTAGTGTAAGGTGTCAGGAAGGGGTCCAATTTCTGCTTTCTGCACATGGCTAGCCAGTTTTCCCAACACCATTTATTAAATAGGGAATCCTTTCCCCATTGCCTGTTTTTGTCTGGTTTATCAAAGATAATATGGTTGTAGATGTGTTGTGTTGCCTCCGATGCCTCTGTTCTGTTCCATTGGTCTATATCTCTGTTTTGGTACCAGTACCATGCTGTTTTGATTACTGTAGCCTTGTAGTATAGTTTGAAGTCTGGTAGCGTGATGCCTCCCGCTGTGTTCTTTTTGCTTAGAATTGACTTGGCTATGCGGGCTCTTTTTTGGTTCCATATGAAATTCATGGTGGTTTTTTCCAGTTCTGTGAAGAAATTCAATGGTAGTTTGATGGGGATAGCATTGATTGTGTAAATTACTTTGGGCAGTATAGCCATTTTCACGATATTGATTCTTCCTAACCACGAACATGGAATGTTTCTCCATCTGTTTGTGTCCTCTCTTATTTCATTGAGCAGTTGTTTGTAGTTTTCCTTAAAGAGGTCCCTTACATTCCTAGTGAGTTGTATTCCTAGGTATTTTATTTTCTTTGTAGCAATTGTGAATGGCAGTTCGTTCTTGATTTGGTTCTCTTTAAGTCTGTTATTGGTGTATAGGAATGCTTGTGATTTTTGCACATTGATTTTATATCCTGAGACTTTGCTGAAGTTGCTTATCAGTTGCAGGAGCTTTTGGGCTGAGGTGATGGGGTCTTCTAGGTATACTATCATGTCGTCTGCAAATAGAGACAATTTGGCTTCCACCTTTCCTATTTGAATACCCTTTATTTCTTTTTCTTGCCTGATTGCTCTGGCTAGAACTTCCAGTACTATGTTGAATAGAAGTGGTGAGAGAGGGCATCCTTGTCTAGTGCCAGATTTCAAAGGGAATGCTTCCAGTTTTTGCCCATTAAGTATGATATTGGCTGTTGGTTTGTCATAAATAGCTTTTATTACTTTGAGATATGTTCCATCAATACCAAGTTTATTGAGGGTTTTTAGCATAAAGGGCTGTTGAATTTTGTCAAATGCCTTCTCTGCATCAATTGAGATAATCATGTGGTTTTTGTTTTTGCTTCTGTTTATGTGGTGAATTACATTTATAGACTTGCGTATGTTGAACCAGCCTTGCATCCCCGGGATAAATCCTACTTGATCATGATGGATAAGTTTTTTAATGTGCTGTTGCAATCGGTTTGCCAGTATTTTATTGAAGATTTTTGCATCTATGTTCATCATGGATATTGGCCTGAAGTTTTCTTTTCTTGTTGAGTCTCTGCCAGGTTTTGGTATCAGGATGATGTTGGTCTCATAAAATGATTTGGGAAGGGTTCCCTCTTTTTGGATTATTTGGAATAGTTTCAGAAGGAATGGTACCAGATCCTCTTTGTGTGTCTGGTAGAATTCGGCTGTGAACCCATCTGGACCTGGGCTTTTTTTGTGTGGTAGGCTCTTAATTGCTGCCTCAACTTCAGACCTTGTTATTGGTCTATTCATAGTTTCGGCTTCCTCCTGGTTTAGGCTTGGGAGGACACAGGCATCCAGGAATTTATCAATTTCTTCCTGATTTACTGGTTTATGTGCATAGAGTTGTTTGTAGTATTCTCTGATGATGGTTTGAATTTCTGTGGAATCTGTGGTGATTTCCCCTTTATCGTTTTTTATTGCATCTATTTGGTTGTTCTCTCTCTTCTTTTTTTTTTTTTTTTTTTTTTTTTTTTAATTTTTATTGCATTATAGGTTTGGGGGTACATGTGCAGAACAAGCAAGATAGTTGCATAGGTACACACATGGCACTGTGCTTTGCTGCCTTCCTCCCCCTCACCCACACTTGGTATTCATCCCCAGGCTATCCCCCCAGCCCCCCCCGCTGTCCCTCCCCCATTTCCCCCAACAGTCCCCAGTGTATAGTAGACCGCCTCTCTGTGTCCATGTGTTCTCATTTTTCTCACCCGCCTATGAGTGAGTATATGCGGTATTTCTTTTTCTGTTCTTGTGTCAGTTTGCTGAGAATGATGTTCTCCAGATTCATCCATGTTCCTACAAAGGACACAAACTCATCATTTCTGATTGCTGCATAATATTCCATGGTGTATATGTGCCACATTTTCCCAGTCCAGTCTATCATCGATGGGCATTTGGGTTGGTTCCAGGTCTTTGCTATTGTAAACAGTGCTGCAATGAACATTCGTGTGCATGTGTCCTTATAGTAGAACGATTCATAGTCTTTTGGATAGATACCCAGTAATGGGATTGCTGGGTCAAATGGAATTTCTATTTCTAGGTCCCTGAGGAATCGCCACACTGTCTTCCACAATGGTTGAACTAATTTACACTCCCACCAACAGTGTAAGAGTGTTCCTATTTCTCCACATCCTCTCCAGCATCTGCTGTCTCCAGATTTTTTAATGATCGCCATTCTAACTGGTGTGAGATGGTATCTCAATGTGGTTTTGATTTGCATCTCTCTAATGACCAATGACGATGAGCACTTTTTCATATGTTTGCTGGCCTCATGTATGTCTTCTTTCGTAAAGTTTCTGTTCATATCCTTTGCCCATTTTTGAATGGGCTTGTTTGTTTTTTTCCTGTAAATCTGTTTGAGTTCTTTGTAAATTCTGGATATCAGCCCTTTGTCGGATGCGTAAACTGCAAAGATTTTTTCCCATTCTGATGGTTGCCGATTCACTCTAGTGACTGTTTGTTTTGCTGTGCAGAAGCTGTGAAGTTTGATTAGGTCCCATTTGTCTATTTTGGCTTTTGTTGCCAATGCTTTGGGAGTTTTGTTCATGAAGTCCTTGCCTACTCCTATGTCCTGAATGGTTTTGCCTAGATTTTCTTCTAGGGTTTTTATGGTGTCGGGTCTTACGTTTAAGTCTTTAATCCATCTGGAGTTAATTTTAGTGTAAGGTGTCAGGAAGGGGTCCAATTTCTGCTTTCTGCACATGGCTAGTCAGTTTTCCCAACACCATTTATTAAATAGGGAATCCTTTCCCCATTGCCTGTTTTTGTCTGGTTTATCAAAGATAATATGGTTGTAGATGTGTTGTGTTGCCTCCGATGCCTCTGTTCTGTTCCATTGGTCTATATCTCTGTTTTGGTACCAGTACCATGCTGTTTTGATTACTGTAGCCTTGTAGTATAGTTTGAAGTCTGGTAGCGTGATGCCTCCCGCTGTGTTCTTTTTGCTTAGAATTGACTTGGCTATGCGGGCTCTTTTTTGGTTCCATATGAAATTCATGGTGGTTTTTTCCAGTTCTGTGAAGAAATTCAATGGTAGTTTGATGGGGATAGCATTGATTGTGTAAATTACTTTGGGCAGTATAGCCATTTTCACGATATTGATTCTTCCTAACCACGAACATGGAATGTTTCTCCATCTGTTTGTGTCCTCTCTTATTTCATTGAGCAGTTGTTTGTAGTTTTCCTTAAAGAGGTCCCTTACATTCCTAGTGAGTTGTATTCCTAGGTATTTTATTTTCTTTGTAGCAATTGTGAATGGCAGTTCGTTCTTGATTTGGTTCTCTTTAAGTCTGTTATTGGTGTATAGGAATGCTTGTGATTTTTGCACATTGATTTTATATCCTGAGACTTTGCTGAAGTTGCTTATCAGTTGCAGGAGCTTTTGGGCTGAGGTGATGGGGTCTTCTAGGTATACTATCATGTCGTCTGCAAATAGAGACAATTTGGCTTCCACCTTTCCTATTTGAATACCCTTTATTTCTTTTTCTTGCCTGATTGCTCTGGCTAGAACTTCCAGTACTATGTTGAATAGAAGTGGTGAGAGAGGGCATCCTTGTCTAGTGCCAGATTTCAAAGGGAATGCTTCCAGTTTTTGCCCATTAAGTATGATATTGGCTGTTGGTTTGTCATAAATAGCTTTTATTACTTTGAGATATGTTCCATCAATACCAAGTTTATTGAGGGTTTTTAGCATAAAGGGCTGTTGAATTTTGTCAAATGCCTTCTCTGCATCAATTGAGATAATCATGTGGTTTTTGTTTTTGCTTCTGTTTATGTGGTGAATTACATTTATAGACTTGCATATGTTGAACCAGCCTTGCATCCCCGGGATAAATCCTACTTGATCATGATGGATAAGTTTTTTAATGTGCTGTTGCAATCGGTTTGCCAGTATTTTATTGAAGATTTTTGCATCTATGTTCATCATGGATATTGGCCTGAAATTTTCTTTTCTTGTTGAGTCTCTGCCAGGTTTTGGTATCAGGATGATGTTGGTCTCATAAAATGATTTGGGAAGGGTTCCCTCTTTTTGGATTATTTGGAATAGTTTCAGAAGGAATGGTACCAGATCCTCTTTGTGTGTCTGGTAGAATTCGGCTGTGAACCCATCTGGACCTGGGCTTTTTTTGTGTGGTAGGCTCTTAATTGCTGCCTCAACTTCAGACCTTGTTATTGGTCTATTCATAGTTTCGGCTTCCTCCTGGTTTAGGCTTGGGAGGACACAGGCATCCAGGAATTTATCCATTTCTTCCTGATTTACTGGTTTATGTGCATAGAGTTGTTTGTAGTATTCTCTGATGATGGTTTGAATTTCTGTGGAATCTGTGGTGATTTCCCCTTTATCGTTTTTTATTGCATCTATTTGGTTGTTCTCTCTCTTCTTTTTTATCAGTCTGGCTAGTGGTCTGTCTATTTTGTTGATCTTTTCGAAAAACCAGCTCTTAGATTTATTGATTTTTTGAAGGGTTTTTCTTGTCTCTATCTCCTTCAGTTCTGCTCTGATCTTAGTTATTTCTTGTCTTCGGCTAGGTTTTGAGCTTTTTTGATCTTGCTCCTCTAGCTCTTTCAATTTTCATGATAGGGTGTCCATTTTGAATCTCTCCACTCTTCTCATGTGGGCACTTATTGCTATATATTTACCTCTACAGACTGCTTTAAATGTGTCCCAGAGATTCTGGTACGTTGTGTCTTCATTCTCATTGGTTTCAAAGAACTTCTTCATATCTGCCTACATTTCATTGTTTATGCAATCAACATTCAAGAGCCAGTTGTTCAGTTTCCATGAAGCTGTGAGGTTCTGAGTTATTTTCTGAATTCTGAGTTCCAACTTGATTGCACTATGGTCTGAGAGACTGTTTGTTATGATTTCAGTTGTTTTGCATTTGCTGAGGAGTGCTTTACTTCCAATTATGTGGTCAATTTTGAAATAGCTGTGATGTGTTGCTGAGAAGACTGTATATTCTGTAGATTTGGGGTGGAGAGTTCTGTAAATGTCTGTCAGGTTTGCTTGTTCCAGGTCTGAGTTCAAGTCCTGGATATCCTTGTTAATTTTCTGTCTGGTTGATCTGTCTGATATTGACAGCGGAGTCTTAAATTCTCTCACTATTATTGTGTGGGAGTCTAAGTCTCTTTGTAAGTCATTAAGTACTTGCCTTATATATCTGGGTGCTCCTGCATTGGGTCCATATATATTTAGAATTGTTAGCTCTTCTTGTTTTATCGATCCTTTTACCATTTTGTAATGACCTTCTTTGTCCCTTTTGATCTTTGCTGCTTTAAAATCTATTTTATCAGAGACGAGAATTGCAACTCCTGCTTTTTTTTTGCTCTCCATTTGCTTGGTAAATCTTCCTCCATCCTTTTATTTTGAGCCTTTGTGTATCCTTGCGTGTGAGGTGGGTTTCCTGGATACAGCACAACGACAGGTTTTGGCTTTTTATCCAATTTGCCAGTCTGTGTCCTTTGATTGGTGCATTTAGCCCATTTACATTTATGGTTAATATTGTTATGTGTGAATTTGATACTGCCATTTTGATGCTAGCTGGCTGTTTTGCCCATTGTTTCATTTAGATTCTTCATTGTGTTGATGGTCTTTAGCATTTGGTATGCTTTTAGGATGGCTGGTACTGGTTGTTTCTTTCTATGTGTAGTGCCTCTTTCAGGAGCTCTTGTAAAGCAGGCCTAGTGGTGACAAAATCTCTGAGTACTTGCTTGTTCGTGAAGGATTTTATTTTTCCTTCACTTATGAAGCTCAGTTTGGCTGGATATGAAATTCTGGGTTGAAACATCTTTTCTTTAAGAATGTTGAATATTGGCGCCCACTCTCTTCTGGCTTGCAGGGTCTCTGCTGAGAGATCTG
Source organism: Saguinus oedipus (assembly GCA_031835075.1). Lineage (NCBI taxonomy): Eukaryota > Metazoa > Chordata > Mammalia > Primates > Cebidae > Saguinus > Saguinus oedipus. The sequence goes on from JASSZA010000201.1 coordinate 22,454, forward strand.
CTGTGAGTCTGATGGGCTTCCCTTTGTGGGTGACTCGACCTTTCTCTCTGGCTGCCCTTAGTATTTTCTCCTTCATTTCAACCCTGGTGAATCTGACGATCCTGTGCCTTTGGGTTGCTCTTCTTGCAGAATATCTTTGTGGTGTTCTCTGTAGTTTTTGGAGTTGAGTATTGTCCTGTCTTGCTAGGTTAAGGAAATTTTTCTGGATAATATCCTGAAGAGTGTTTTCCAGCTTGGATTCATTCTCTTCATCACATTCTGGTACACCTGTCAAACGTAGGTTTGGTGTCTTCACATAGTCCCACATTTCTTGGAGATTTTGTTCATTCCTTTCTGTGCTTTTTTCTTTAATCTTGGTTTCACGTTTTATTTCATTGAGTTGATCTTCAACTTCTGATATTCTTTCTTCTGCTTGGTCAATTCGGCTGTTGAGACTTGTGCATGTTTCACGAAGTTCTCATGTTGTGTTTTTCAGCTCCTTCAATTCATTCATATTCCTCTCTAAGTTGTCCATTCTTGTTATCATTTCCTCGAATCATTTTTTCAAATCTTTTTTCAAGGTTCTTAGTTTCTTTGCACTGATTTAGAACATGGTCTTTTAGCTCACTGAAATTTCTCATTATCCACTTTCTGAAGTCTGATTCCATCATTTCCTCCCACTCATTCTCCATCCAGCTTTGTTCCCTTGCTTATGCAGAGTTTTGTTTTTTTGTAGGAGGTAAAGTGTTTTGGTTTCGGGTGTTTTCCTCTTTTTTGCGCTGGTTTCTTCGCATCTTTATGGGTTTATCCACCTTTCGTCTTAGTAGTAGCTGATTTTTCAATTGGGTCTCTGTGTGGACACCCAGATTGTTGATGATGAGATATTTCTGTTACTTAGTTTTTCTTCTAATGGTCTAGCCCCTCTGCTGTACGAGTCCTGCGGTCCACTCCAGGCTCTGCTTTTCTGGGGTACACCTGTAGCAGCTGCAGAACAGTGAGGGATGTTACCAGTGTCTTCCTCTGCTATCTTTGTTTCAGAATGATGCCCGCCAAATGTCAGTCTGATTAGTCCTTTTTTAAGGTGATGACTCTGAATATACAGGGGTTAGGGAGCTGCTTGAGGAGACGGTCTGTGCTTTATAGCAGCTCCAGTGCTGAGCTGTGAGCTCCGTTGTTCATTCAGCATTGTTGGGAGTATGTGTTTATGTCTGCTGCAACAGAACTCATAAACCCCCACCTTTTTTTCTTCTTAGATGCTCTGTCTCAGGGAGTTGGGGCTTTCTTTTTGAGTATCTGTTGCACTGTCCTGCCCAGCTGGGAGGCAGTCTATTCAGTATTTTTCTGCTGGGGCTCTGCCCTGCTAGCGCGGGTCCGCCGTGTTGTTGCGGGGCTCCGTTCTGCTGTGGCTTGCTCCGCCCTGCTGGCGGAGTCTCTCTTTTATGGCAGGTTGCCTGGCAACGGCAGGCTGCGTTAGCTCTGGGTGGTACTTCAGTAGCGGGAAATTTCGTGAGTAGTGGTGGATGCCCCTCCCGCACCGGGCTGCACCCTCCTAGATGCCGGCTGCAAAACTCTCAGCCCCAAGCGCCTCCAATCGCCCCCCTGCTTGCCCCATCAGGTTGGGACCCGCCGAGCCCAATCACCCAGCTCCCTGCCTCAGAGTCCATCCTCTCTCTCTCTCTCTTTTCCTCTCCCCAAGCTGAACAGTTGACTCTCTCACTGGCGCCCCAGTAGCCTACTGATAGGGCACTGGGATCCGTGTGATCTCCAGTGCTGCTGCCCACTGCACCAGCTCAGATCACCTTTCCCAGGAATCTCCTGGTCTGGCTCATTTTCCAAGTCCCATTCAATCAGATGGACCTGCCAATCTGCCCTTCCAAATCTCAGATTGCCGGTTTAGCAGGGCACCCATACCAGTGAGTTTTGTGCCCAGTGCTGCTGCGCTGCCGAACAGGCTGAAGCAGCCACGCAAGCCGGCTGTGATAGCATCCCGTGTCTCTCCTACACCTGGGACTTTTAACGTTCTCTGGGCCAAAAAGGTCTGTTGGAGAATGCGGCTAGGACTCACCCTTTGCGCCTTCACTAAGAGCTACAATCCGGAGTCGCCTCTACGACGCCATCAGGAGACTTTTTCATGTGGTCTCTCATTCAATGTGTCATTGAAAAATGTGGTGTAGTCAGGAGACTCTTTCATGTAGACACATATTCAGAGCCTCAGTGCATAAAACAGACCCTTGATATAGTAAGAAATCTAATTAGTATGACCACATCTTCTGAGGCTCACTGAATAATACACACCTGGAGAATAATTTGGAGTCTATTTTTGATGGACATTCATTCAGAGCCTCGGAAAATAATGCAGACCTGTGGAGTAGTCAGGAGCCTCTTTCATTTGGACACACATTCATAGCCTCAGTGGATAATATGCACGTGTGGATTAATCAGGATTCCATTTTATATGGCCACTGACTTGTAATCTCAATGAATAGTGCACAAATGTAAAGTACTCAGCAGTTTATTTCATATATCTGCGTATTCAGTGATTCACTGAATAATAAAAATATTTGAAATAGACAGCCTCCTATTTCATATTGTCAAAGAAAAAGAGCCTCACTGAGTGACACACACCTGGGGACGTGTTAGGAGTGTACTTTACATAGCCTCTCATTTACAACCTAAGGAATAATGCACATGTGTGGGATAGACAGTAGTCTGTTTTATATGGCCACAAAATTAAAGCCTGAGTCAGTAATACAGAACTTTGGAATATTCACTAGTCTATTATATATGCCCAAATATTTAGAGTCAGAGTCAATAATACAGGCCTGTAGACTAGTCAGAAAACCATTTCATATGACCAAGGTTTCAGAGCCTCAGTGAATAATAAATACCTGAGGAATACTCTGGACGCTGTTACATGTGGCATTTCTTCAGAGGTTCATTGAGTAAAGAACACCTGTATTGTAGTCAGAATTCTGTTTCATATAGCCATATATTCAGAGACTAACTTAATAATAGACACCTTGGGAAAGTCAAGATTCTGTTTCGTACAGCCATTCATTTACAGCCAATAGTAAAAACTCACGCCTGAGTAGTATATAGGAGTCTCCAGTATATGGCCATACATTCAGAGCCTCACAGAATAATAAAGATGTCTGGAAATGTGTGAAGTGTACTTGACATGGCCACTTATTCTGTTCCTCCCTGAAGAATCATATATATCTGGAAAATACTCAGGATTCTATTATATATAGCCACTTATTAAGAGACTCAGATAATAATGCACACCTGAAGAATTGTCTGGAGACTGTTTGATATGACCGTTCACCCAGTGACTCAGTGGAAAACGCAGAGCTGAGAAATAGTCAAGAGGACAGAGTCAGGAGTTTATTTTATGTGGTCACTCATTCAGAAACTGACTGAAGTATACACACCTTTGGAATAGTCAGAGTCCAGGTCATATGGCCACTCAATCACAGCATTACCAAGTAATGCACAATGGGGCAATAGTAAGGAGTCTATTTCATATGGCCTCTCATTCAGAGCTTCAGTTCGTAATAAACAGCTGTGGAGGAGGGAGGACCCTATTGACGGTAGCCCCAAATAAAGCAGCTCCGTGAATGATACACACTTGTGTGAGAGTCAGGAGACTATTTGATATGGACAATCATACAGAACCTCTTCGAATATTGCACATGTGGGGAATAATCACTAGTCTATTTCATATGGTAGTTAGTTTGGAGGGTCAAAAAATAAAGCGCAACTGTGGAGTAAAACGCGGTCTATTTCATAAGGCCACACTTTCAGTGTTTTAGTGAATAACATGTATATCTGATAAGTCAGGAATCTCTTTCACATGGCCACTCATTCTGGGCCTCTGTGAATAATACTCCCCTCAGAAACAGTCAAGGGTTTACTTCAAATGCCTACACATTCAGAGTCTGTGTAAGTAATGAACACCTGGGAAATACACCTGAGTCTGTTTTTATGCCCACTTAGTCAGAGTCTCATTCACTAATACAAACCTGGGGAAGAGCTAAAAGTCTACTTCATGTAGCCACTCATTTTGATCCTCAGTGAATAATCCAAACAAGGTTAATAGTCGAGCATTTTTTACATGGCCATTCATTCTGTGCCTTCCTGAATGATACACATCTGGGGAATTCTCAGGATTCTATTTCATACTACCACTCATTTAGAACCTTATTGAATTATTCACAATGGAGCAATAGTCAGGTGTCTATTTTGTATGGCCTCTCATTCAAAGTTTCAGTGAATAATGAACTTTTTTTTCCCCACGCTGGGGTGTCACTTAACAAGGCAGGGGTTTCTGCCCATTTGTTAACAACTGTGTCCCCAGTGTCCAGTTCAGGGTGTCGCAAAGATCAGCATCCTGTCCATGTTTTTTTTTTTTTTTTGGTCATGGTGACTCACTCCTGTAAACCCAGCACTTCAGGAGGCTGAGATGGGCAGATCACTTGAGCCTAGTTGTTTAAGACCAGCCTGGCCAACATGTTGAAACTCCGCCTCTACTAAAAAATACAAAGATTAGCTGGGCATGGTGGCATACACCTGTTGTCCCACCTACTTGGGCGGCTGAGGCACAAGAATCACTTGAATCTGGGAGGCAGAGGTTGCAGTGAGCTGAGATCTCTCCACTGCACTTCAGCCTGGACGACAGAGTGAGACTCCGTTTCCAAAAACAAACAAACAAATCTTAAAAGAATATATATATATATATATATATATATATATATATATATATATATGAAATGAAAAGAGAGGAAGAAGAAGAGGGAGAGAGAACTGGAATATTGCTTTATTCTATAAATGGCTATTAATAATGGCTGATCATTATTTTGTGTATTTAAAATGGAGAAAGTATATTTTATTTATCTAAACTGGAGAGTTCTACAAGTGCTTATTAAGTTTACTTGTTACTGATCTGAGTGCAGATTCTGGATATTATCATTAATTTTCTGTTTCGCTGAGGCTGAATTTCTTTATGGGTCTTTTGTATCTAGGTGTTAGGATGCATTGACCTTTATTCCACTCTATCTTTGTTGGTTTGAAATCTGTTTTATCAAATGCATGAATTGCAACTACTGTTATATTTTTAGAAAGGCTAATACTGGTTGTTCCTTTCTGTGTGTAATGCTTCTTTCAGAAGTTTTTGTAAAGAAGGCCTGGTGGTAATAAAATCTCTGAGTACTTGCTTGTTCATAAAAGATTTTATTTTTCCTTGAATTGTGAAGCTTAGTTTGGCAAGATTTGAAATTCTGGGCAGAAAGTTCTGTTCTTTGAGGATGTTAAATATCAGCCCCCACTCTCTTCTGGCTTGTAGGGTTTCTACTGAATGATCTGCTGTAAGCCTAATAGGCTTCCCTTTGTGGGTAACCTGACCTTTCTCTCTGGCTGCCCTTAGTATGTTCTCCTTGGTTTCAACCCTGGTGAATCTTATGATTATGTGTCTTGGGGTTGCTCTTCTTAAGGAATATCTTTGTGGTGTTCTCTGTATTACTTGAGGTTGAATAGCATCATGCTTTGCTAGATTGGAAAAATTCGCCTGGATAATATCCTGAAGAGTATTTTCCAACTGGGATTCATTCTCTCCATCACATTCAGGTACACCTATCAAACGTAGATTAGGTCTTTTCACATAGTCTCATAATTCTTGGAGACTTTGTTCATTCCTTTTTATCCTTTTTTCTCTATTCTTGTCTTCTCATTCCATTTCATTAAGTCGGTCTTCGACCTCTGATATCCTTTCTTCTGCTTTGAATATTCGTCTATTCAAACTTGTGCATATTTCACTAAGTTCTCGTGTTGTATTTTTCAACTCCATTAGTTCATTTATATTCCTTTCTATATTGTCCATTCTTTTTAATATTTCGTCTAACCTTTTTCCAAAGTTCTTAGTTTTTTTAAAAATTTTTAAATTTTTATTGCATTATAGGTTTGGGGGTACATGTGCAGAGTATGCAAGATAGTTGCATAGGTACACACATGTCAGTGTGCTTTGCTGATTTTCTCCCCTTCACCCACACTTGGCATTTATCCCAGGCTATCCCTCCCTGGCCCCCCCCACTGTCCCTCCCCCCTTCCCCCCAAGAGTCCCCAGTGTGTAGTAGACCCCCTCCCTGTGTCCATGTGTTCTCATTTTTCTCACCCAGCTATGAGTGAGTATATGCAGTATTTCTTTTTCTGTTCTTGTGTCAGTTTGCTGGGAATGATGTTCTCCAGATTTATCCATGTCCCTACAAAGGACACAAACTCATCATTTGTGATTGCTGCATAATATTCCATGGTGTATATGTGCCACATTTTCCCAGTCCAGTCTATCATCGATGGGCATTTGAGTTGGTTCCAGGTCTTTGCTATTGTAAACAGTGCTGCAATGAACATTCGTGTGCATGTGTCCTTATAGTAGAACGATTTATAGTCCTTTGGATAGATACCCAGTAATGGGATTGCTGGATCAAATAAAATATCTATTTCTAGGTCCTTGAGGAATCGCCACACTGTCTTCCACAATGGTTGAACTAATTTACACTCCACCAACAGTGTAAGAGTGTTCCTATTTCTCCACATCCTCTCCAGCATCTGCTGTCTCCAGATTTTTTAATGATCGCCATTCTAACTGGCGTGAGATGGTATATCAATGTGGCTTTGGTTTGCATCTCTCTAATGACCAATGATGATGAGCATTTTTTCATGTGTTTGTTGGCCTCATGTATGTCTTCTTTTGTAAAGTGTCTGTTCATATCCTTTGCCCATTTTTGAATGGGCTTGTTTGTTTTCTTCCTGTAAATCCGTTTGAGTTCTTTGTAAATTCTGGATATCAACCCTTTGTCAGATGCATAAAGTGCAAAATTTTTTCCCATTCTGATGGTTGCTGATTTACTATAGTGACTGTTTCTTTTGCCGTGCAGACGCTGTGGAGTTTTATTAAGTCCCATTTGTCTGTTTTGACTTTTGTTGCCAATGCTTTTGGTGTTTTGGTCATGAAGTCTTTGCCTACTCCTATGTCCTCAATGGTTTTGCCTAGATTTCCTTCTAGGGTTTTTATGGTGTCAGGTTTTATGTTTAAGTCTTTAATTCATCTGGAGTTAATTTGAGTGAAAAGTGTCAAGAAAAGATCCAGTTTCTGCTTTCTGCACATGGCTAGCCAGTTCTCCCAACACCATTTATTAAACAGGGAATCCTTTCTCCATTGCTTGATTTGTCTGGTTTATCAAAGATTATATGGTTGTAGATACGTTGTGTTTGTGTTGCCTCCGATGCCTCTGTTCTGTTGCATTTGTCTATATCTCTGTTTTGGTACCAGTATCATGCTGATTTGATTACTGTAGCCTTGTAATATAATTTGAAGTCTGGTAGTGTGATGCCTCCCGCTGTGATCTTTTTGCTTAGAATTGACTTGGCTATGCGGGCTCTCTTTTGATTCCATATAAAGTTCATGGTGTTTTTTTTCAGTTCTGTGAAGAAATTCAATGGTAGTTTGATGGGGATAGCATTGATTTTGTAAATGACTTTGGGCAGTATAGCCATTTTCACGATATTGATTCTTTCTAAGCACGATGTTTCTCCATCTGTTTGTGTCCTCTCTTATTTCGTTGAGCAGTGGTTTGTAGCTTTCGTTGAAGAGGTCCCTTACGTTCCTTGTGAGTTGTATTCCTAGGTATTTTATTTTCTTTGTAGCAATTCTGAATGGCAGTTTGTTCTTGATTTGGTTCTCTTTAAGTCTGTTATTGGTGTACAGGAATGCTTGTGATTTTTGAACATTGATTTTATATCCTGAAACTTTGCTGAAGTTGCTTATCAGTTTCAGGAGTTTTTGGGCTGAGGTGATGGGGTCTTCTAAGTATACTATCATGACGTTGGCAAATAGAGACAATTTGGCTTCCACATTTCCTATTTGAATACTCTTTATTTCTTTTTCTTGCCTGATTGCTCTGGCTACTTCTTCCAGTACTATGTTGAATAGGAGTGGTGAGAGAACACATCCTTGTCGAATGCCAGATTTCAAAGGGCATGCTTCCAGTTTCTGCCCGTTAAGTATGATATTCGCTGTTGGTTTGTCGTAAATAGCTTTTATTACTTTGAGATATGTTCCATCAATACCAAGTTTACTGAGGGTTTTTAGCATAAAGGGCTGTTGAATTTCGTCAAATGCCTTCTCTGCGTCAATTGAGATAATCATGTGGTTTTTGTTTTTGCTTCTGTTTATGTGGTGAATTACATTAATAGACTTGCGTATGTTGAACCAGCCTTGCATCCCCGGGATGAATCCTACTTGATCATGATGGATAAGTTTTTCAATGTGCTGTTGCAATCGGTTTCCCATTATTTTATTGAAGATTTTTGCATCTATGTTCATCATGGATATTGTCCTGAAGTTTTTTTTTCTTGTTGAGTCTCTGCCGGGTTTTGGTATCAGGATGATATTGGTGTCATAAAATGATTCGGGAAGGGTACCCTCTTTTTGAATTATTTGAAATAGTTTCAGAAGGAATGGTACTAGATTCTCTTTGTGTGTCTGATAGAATTCGGCTGTGAACCCATCTGGACCTGGGCTTTTTTTTGTGTGGTAGGCTCTTAATTGCTGCCTCAACTTCAGACCTTGTTATTGGTCTATTCATAGATTCAGCTTCCTTCTGGTTTAGGCTTGGGAGGACACAGGGGTCCAGGAATTTATCCATTTCTTCCTGGTTTACTACTTTATGTGCATAGAGTTGTTTGTAGTATTCTCTGATGATGGTTTGAATTTCTGTGGAATCTGTGGTGATTGCCCTTATCCTTTTTTATTGCATCTATTTGGTTTTGCTCTCTTTTCTTTTTTATCAGTCTGGCTAGTGGTCTGTCTATTCTGTTGATCTTTTTGAAAAACGAGCTCTTGGATTTATTGATTTTTTGAAGGGTTTTTCGTGTCTCTATCTCCTTCAGTTCTGCTCTGATCTTAGTTATTTCTTGTCTTCAGCTAGGTTTTGAGCTTTTTTGATCTTGCTCCTCTAGTTCTTTCAATTTTGACGTTAGGGTGTCCATTTTGAATCTCTCCACTCTTCTCATGTGGGCACTTGTTGCTATATATTTTCCTCTACAGACTGCTTTATATGTGTCCCAGTGATTCTGGTACGTTGTGTCTTCGTTCTCATTGGTTTTGAAGAACTTCTTTATTTCTGCCTTCATTTCATTGTTTATCCAATCAACATTCAAGAGCCAGTTTTTCAGTTTCCATGAAACTGTGCGGTTCTGAGTTATTTTCTGAATTCTGAGTTCCAACTTGATTGCACTATGGTCTGAGAGAGTGTTTGTTATGATTTCCGTTGTTTTGCATTTGCTGAGGAGTGCTTTACTTCCAATTATGTGGTCAGTTTTGGAGTAGGTGTGATGTGGTGCTGAGAAGAATGTATATTCTGTGGATTTGGGGTGGAGAGTTCTGTAAATATCTATCAGGTTTGCTTGTTCCAGGTCTGAGTTCAAGTCCTGGATATCCTTGTTAATTTTCTGTCTGATCTGTCTGCTATTGACAGTGGAGTGTTAAAGTCTCCCAGTATTATTGTGTGGGAGTCTAAGTCTCTTTGCAAGTCATTAAGAACTTGCCTTATATATCTGGGTGCTCCTGCATTGGGTCCATATATATTTAGAATCGTTAGCTCCACTTGTTTTATCGATCCTTTTACCATTATGTAATGACCTTCTTTGTCCCTTTTGATCTTTGTTGCTTTAAAGTCTATTTTATCAGAGACGAGAATTGGAACTCCTGCTTTTTTTGCTCTCCATTTGCTTGGTAAATCTTCCTCCATCCCTTTATTTTGAGCCTTTGTGTATCCTTGCGTGTGAGGTGAGTTTCCTGGATACAGCACTCCAATGGGTTTTGGTTTTTTATCCGATTTGCCAGTCTGTGTCTTTTGATTGGTGCATTTATCCCATTTACATTTAAGGTTAATATTGTTATGTTTGAATTTGATACTGCCATTTTGATGCTAGCTGGCTGTTTTGCCCATTGGTTTATGTAGATTCTTCATTTTGTTGATGCTCTTTAGCATTTGGTTGCTTTTATGATGGCTGGTACTGGTTGTTTCTTTCTATGTGTAGTGCCTCTTTCAGGAGCTGTTGGAAAGCAGGCGTAGTGGTGACAAAATCTCTGGGTACTTGCTTGTTCATGACGGATTTTATTTTTCCTTCACTTATTAAGCTCAGTTTGGCTGGATATGAAATTCTGGGTTGAAAGTTTTTTTCTGTAAGGATGTTGAATATTGGCCCCCACTGTATTCTGGCTTGTAGGGTCTGCCGAGAGATCTGCAGTGACTCTGATGGACTTCACTTTGTGGTTGACCCGACCTTTCTCTCTTTCTGCCCTTAGTATTTTTTCCTTCATTTCAACCCTGGTGAATCTGACGATTATGTGCCTTGGGGTTGCTCTTCTTGCAGAATATCTTTGTGGTGTCCTCTGTATTTCCTGGAGTTGAGTATTGACCTGTCTTTCTAGGTTGGGGAAATTTTCCTGGATAATATCTTGAAGAGTGTTTTCCAGCTTGGATTCATTCTCTTCATCACATTCTGGTAAACCTATCAAACGTAGGTTGGGTCTCTTCACATAGTCCCACATTTCTTGGAGATTTTGTTCATTCCTTTTTGTGCTTTTTTCTTTGATCTTGGTTTCTCGTTTTATTTCATTGAGTTGATCTTCGACTTCTGATATTCTTTTTTTCTGCTTGGTCCATTCGGCTGTTGAAACTTTTGCATGCTTTGCGAAGTTTTCATGTTGTGTTTTTCAGCTCCTTCAATTCATTCATATTCCTCTCTAAGTTGTCCATTCTTGTTATCATTTCCTCGAATCTTTTTTCAAATCTTTTTTCAAGGTTCTTAGTTTCTTTGCACTTATTTAGAACATGTTCTTTTAGCTCACTGAAATTTCTTATGATCCACTTTCTGAAGTCTGATTCTGTCATTTCGTCACACTCATTCTCTGTCCAGCTTTGTTCCCTTGCTGGTGAGGAGTTTTGTTCCTTTGTAGGAGGTGAAGTGTTTTGGTTCGGTTGTTTTCTTTCTTTTTACGCTGGTTTCTTTCCGTCTTTATGGATTTATTCGCCTGTTGTCTTAGCAGTTGCTGATTTTTCAATTGGGAGGATGTGTTTATGTCTCCTGCAACAGAACTCATAAAGCACCCCCCCTTTTTTCCCCCTTAGATTCTCTGTCTCAGGGAGTTGGGGCTTTCTTTATGAGTATCTGTTTCACTGTCCTGCCCAGCTAGGTGGCAGTGTATTCACTCTTTTCCTGCTGGGGCTCCACCCTGCTAGTGCGGGTCCGCCCTGTTGCTGTGGGGCTCCTGCTGTGGCTTGCTCCCCCCTTCTGTGGCTTGCTCAGCCCTGCTGGAGCAGACTCTCTGTTAATGCAGGTTGCCTCGGCAACAGCAGGTTGCGTCAGCCCTGGGCGGTACTTCAGTATGCGGGGATTGAGTCAGTAGTGGCCGACGCTCCTCCCTCACCGGGCTGCAACGTCCTAGATGCGGGCTGCACTGTCCTAGATGCCGGCAGCAAAACTCTCAGCCCTGAGCACCTCTAGTCGCGGCCCTGCTTGTCCCTGTCAGAATGGGACCCGCTGAGCCTGATCACCCAGCTCCCTGCCTCAGAGTCTGTCCTCTCTCTCTCTGTCTCTCTTCCTCTCCTTAAGCTGAACGGTTGACTCTCTCACTGGCGCCCCAGTAGCCTGCTGATAGGGCACTGGGATCCGTGAGATCTCCTGTGCCACTGCCCACTGCACCGGCTCAGATCACGATTCCCAGGAATCTCCTGGTCTGGCTTATTGTCCACGTTTCATTCAATCAGATGGACATGCCAATCTGCCCTTCCAAATTTTAGTTGCCAGTTTAACAGGGCACCTGGACCAGTGAGTTTTGTGCCCAGTGCCGCTGTGCTGCCGAACTGGAGGAAGCGGCTACAGAAGCCGGCTGTGCTATCGTCCCGTGTCTCTCCCACACCTGGGACTTTCAAAGTTCTGTGGGCAAAAAAGATCTGTCTGAGAATGCGGCTAGGACTCACTCTCTGCGCCTTCACTGAGAGCTGCAATCTGGAGTCGCCTCTATGACGCCATCTAGGAAGTCCCCCTTAGTTTTTTACATTGGGTTAGAACAAGTTGTTTCAATTCCCAGAGGTTTCTTACCATCCACCTTCTAAAGCCTCATTCAGATACTGGAACACAGTCCTCTTCCATTAGGGCTGGTTCTGTTGCTCATGAGGAATTACTATCCCCTGTAGAGGGAGAGGGGTTCTGACTTTAGGTTTTCTTGGTATTTTTAGGCTGTTTTTTTTCCTTTATTGTGAATTTATCCATCTGATGTCTTTACAAGTAGCGTCTTTCTGATTAAGTTCCTGAGAGGTTGTCCAATTTATTGATTCCCAGTGTTAAAATCTGAGCAAGCCACTGCGCCGGCCAAAACATCAGCGATAAGACTGATGGTGCTCTTCTGCCTGGAAATCTCTGGTCTGGTTTCCTTTTTGAGCCCACAACAAATGGCTCTGCCTTCCCGGAGCTCCAAATGCCAATCAGTAGAGGAACCAGTCCCGCTAACTGTGAAAGAAGAGCTGCCGCGCTGAGGCGATGAAAAAACTGCTGCGCAGGCCACAGAAATCGCGCTGGCGACCGGCGGGGCTCCTGCACTGGAAATCTTCTGCTCCGTGGGTGACCAAAATTCCTCTGAAAATGTGGCGTCCTCACGTTTTCGAGCTTTCACTCAGAGCTACAATCCTGAGCTGTTAGCGATCAGCCATCTTAGATCTCTCTCCAATAATAAACTTCTATGGAGTAATCAGGACACTGTTTAAGATAGCCAAGAATTAAGTGTCTTCCTGAATGATACACACCGGGGTGGAAGTCAGGAGTCTATTTCATGTAAACTCTAATTCTGTGTAATGCTGAGCAATGCACACCTGGGGGAGTTTCAGGAGTCTATTTGGTATGGACACTCATACTGAACCTGTTGGAATAATGCACACATGGAGAATAATGAGGAGTCTATGTCATACGGCTACTCATTCAGACAAACAGTGAATAACGCACACGTGGAGTCATTAGAATTCTGTTTCATATGACCCCTCTTTCACAGCCACACTGAATATTACACACTTGTGATATAGTCTGGACTCTATACTTTATGGCCACTCATTCAGAGAATCACTGAATAATTCACACCTGCGGAATAGTCAGAAGTCTCTTTCCTATGGCTACCTGTTGAGAGCCTCACTAAATGTACACACCTGGAAAAATAGTCAGGATTTACTTGTATCTCCTCATTCAGAGTCTCACTAAATAATGCACACCTGTGTAACAGTCAGAAGACTTTTTCATGTGGCCTCTCATTCAATCTGTCATTGAAAAATGTGGTGTAGTAAGGAGACTCTTTCATGTAGACACATATTCAGAGCCTCAGTGCATAAGACAGACCCTTGATATAGTAAGAAATCTAATTAGTATTACCACATCTTCTGAGGCTCACTGAATGACACACACCTGGAGAATAATTTGGAGTCAATTCTCAATGGACATTCATTCAGAGCCTCGATAAATAATACAGACCTTTGGAGTAGTCAGGGGTCTCTTTCATTTGGACACAAATTCATAGCTTCAGTGGATAATATGCATGCGTGGATTAATCAGGATTCCATTTTATATGGCCATTGACTCATAGCCTCAATGAGTAATGCACAAACGTAAAGTACTCCACAGTTTATTTCATATAGCTGCTCATTCAGTGATTCACAAAATAATAAAAATATTTGATATAGACAGACTCCTGTTTCATGTTGTCATACAAAAAGAGTCTCACTGAGTGACACAAACCTAAGGAAGTGTTAGGAGTGTACTTTACATAGCTTCTCATTTGCAGCCTAAGGGAAATATGCACATGTGTGGAATAGACACTAGTCTCTTTTATATGGCCACAAAATCAAAGACTGAATCAGTAATACACAACGTTGGAATAAACACTAGTCAATTATATATGCCCAAATATTTATAGTCTGAATCAATAATACACGCCTGTAGACTAGTCAGGAAACAATTTCATATGGCCAAAGTTTCAGAGACTCAATAAATAATAAACACCTGAGGAATACTCTGGACGCTGTTACATGTGGCATTTCTTCAGAGGTTCATTGAGTAAAGAACTGCTGTATTGTAGTCAGAATTCTATTTCATATAGCCACATACTCAGAGCCTAACTGAATAACAGACACGTTGGGGAAGTCAGGATTCTGTTTTGTATAGCCACTTATTTACAGCCGAATGTAAAAACTCACACCTGAGTAATATATAGGAGTCTCTATTATATGGCCACTCATTCAGAACCTCACAAAATAATACAGACGTATGGAAATGTCAGGAGTGTACTTGACATGGCCACTTATTCAGTTCCTCAGTGAAGAATCATACATATCTGGAAAATACTCAGGATTCTATTATATATAGCCACTTATTAAGAGAGTCACTGAATAATGCACACCTGGAGAATTGTCTGGAGACTATTTGATATGACCATTCACCAAGCGACTCAGTGGAAAATGCAGAGCCGAGAAATAGTCAAGAGGACAGAGTCAGGAGTCTATTTTATGTGGTCACTTTTTCAGAAACTGACTGAAGAATACACACCTTGGGAATAGTCAGAGTCCAGGTCATATGGCCACTCAATCACAGCATTACCGAATAATGCAGAATGGGGCAATAGTAAGGAGTCTATTTCATATGGCCTCTCATTCAGAGCTTCAGTGTGTAATAAACAGCTGTGGAGGAGTGAGGACCCTATTGACGGTAGCCCCAAATAAAGCAGCTCTGTGAATGATACACACATGTGTGAGAATCAGGAGACTATTTGATATGGACACTCATACAAAACCTATTTGAATATTGCATATGTGGAGAATAATCACTAGTCTATTTCATATGGTGGTTCGTTTGGAGAGTCAAAATATAAAGCGCACCTGTGGAGTAAAATGCGTTCTATTTCATAAGGCCACACTTTCAGTGTTTTAGTGAATTACATGTATATCTTATAAGACAGGAATCTCTTTCACATTGCCACTCTTTCTGGGCGTCTGTGAATAATAGTCCCCTCAGAAAGTCAAGGGTCTACTTCAAATGCCTATAAGTTCAGAGTCTCTGTAAGGAATGAACATGTAGGCAATACCCCTGAGTCTATTTTTATGCCCACTTAGTCAGAATCTTATTCAATAATACACACCTGGGGAACAGATAAGTGTCTACTTCATGTAGCCACTCATTTAGATCCTAAGGGAATAATCCACACCAGGGTAACAGTCTTGAATTTTTTATATGGCCACTCATTCTGTGCCTCCCTGAATGATACACACCTGAAAAATTCTCAGGATTCTATTTCATAATACCACTCATTTAGCACCTTATTGAATAATTCACAATGGAGCAATAGTCAGGTGTCTATTTTGTATGGCCTCTCATTCAAATTTCCAGTGAACAATGAACTTCTATGGAGTAATCAGGACACTGTTTAAGATAGCCATGAATTAAGTGCTTCCTAAATAATACACACCTGGGTGGTAGTCAGGAGTCTATTTCATATGAACTCTAA
Source organism: Saguinus oedipus (assembly GCA_031835075.1). Lineage (NCBI taxonomy): Eukaryota > Metazoa > Chordata > Mammalia > Primates > Cebidae > Saguinus > Saguinus oedipus. Next base: position 38,034 of record JASSZA010000201.1, read on the forward strand.
TTCTGTGTTATGCTGTGTAATACACATCTGGGGGAGTTTCAGGAGTCTATTTGTTATGGACACTCATTCCGACACTGATGGAATAATGCACACATGGAGAACAATAAGGAGTCTATGTCATACGGCTACTCATTCACACAAACAGTGAATAACGCACATGTGGAGTCATTAAAATTCTGTTTCATATGGCCCCTCTTTCACAGCCTCACTGAATATTACACACTTGTGATATAGTCTGGAGTCTATGTTTTATGGCCACTCATTCAGAGAATCACTGAATAATTCACACCTGCCGAATAGTCAGATGTCTCTTTCCTATGGCTACCTGTTGAGAGCCTCACTAAATGTACACACCTGGATAGTCAGGATTTACTTACATCTCCTACTTCAGAGTCTCACTAAATAATGTACACCTGTGGAATAGGAGAATTTTTCATGTGTCCTCCATTCAATGTGTCATTGAAAAATGTGGTGTAGTCAGGAGACTCTTTTTTGCAGACACATATTAAGAGCCTCAGTGCATAAGACAGACCCTTGATATAGTAAGAAATCTAATTAGTATGACCACATCTTCTGAGGCTCACTGAATAATACACACCTGGAGAATAATTTGAAGTCTATTTTCGATGGACATTCATTCAGAACCTCGGTAAATAATGCAGACCTGTGGAGTAGTCAGAAGTGTATTCCATTTGGACACACATTCATAGCCTCAGTGGATAATAAGCACGTGTGGATTAATCAGGATTCCATTTTATATGGCCACTGACTCGTAACCTCAATGAATAATGAAAAAATGTAAAGTACTCAGCAGTTTATTTCATATAGCTGCTCATTCAGTGATTCACTGAATAATAAAAATATTTGGGATAGACAGCCTCCTGTTTCATATTGTCATACAAAAAGAGCCTCACTGAGTGTCACACACCTGGGGATATGGTAAGAGTGTACTTTACATAGGCCCTCATTTACAGCCTAAGGGAATAATGCTCATGTGTGGAATAGACACTAGTCTGTATTATATGGCCCCAAAGTCAAAGCCTGAGTCAGTAATACACAACTATGGAAGAGTAACCAGTCTATTATATATGACCAAATATTTAGAGTCAGAGTCAATAATACAGGCCTTTAGACTAGTCAAAAAACAATTTCATATGGCCAAAGTTTCAGAGCCTCAGTGAATCATAAATACCTGAGAAATACTCTGGACGCTATTAGATGTGGCATTTCTTCAGAGATTCATTGAGTAAATAACACCTGTATTGAAGTCAGAACTCTGTTTCATATAGCCACATACTCAGAGTCGAACTGAATAACATACACCTTGGGAAAGTCAGGATTCTGTTTCATATAGCCACTCGTTTAGAGCCAAATGTAAAAACTCATGCCTGAGTAATATATAGGTGTCTCTATTATATGGCCACTAATTCAGAGCCTCACAGAATAATACAGACGTATGAAAATGTCAGGAGTGTACTTGACATGGCCACTTATTCAGTTCCTCAGTGAAGAATCATATATATTTGGAAAATACTCAGGATTCTATTATATATAGCCACTTATTAATAGACTCACTGAATAATGCACACCTGGAGAATTGTCTGGAGACTATTTGATAAGACCGTTCACCCAGCGACGCAGTGGAAAATGCAGAGCTGAGAGGACAGAGTCAGGAGTCTATGTTATGTGGTCACTCGTTCACAAACTGACTGAAGAATACATCCCTTGGGAAAAGTCAGAGTCCAGGTCATATAGCCACTCAATCACAGCATTACCGAATAATGCACAATGGGGCAATAGTAAGGAGTCTATTTCATATGGCCTCTCATTAAGAGCTTCATTGTGTAATAAAGAGCTGTGGAGGAGGCAGAGCCCTATTGACAGTAGCCCCAAAAGAAGCAGCTCCATTAATGAAATACAAATCTATGAGAGTCAGGAGACTATTTGATATGGACACTCATACAGAACCTCTTCGAATGTTTCACATGTGTGGAATAATCACTAGTCTATTTCATATGGTGGTTGGTTTGGAGAGTCAAAAAATAACGCGCACCTGTGGAGTAACATGCTGTCTATTTCATAAGGCCACTCATTCAGTGTTTTAGTGAATGACATGTATATCTGATAAGTCAGAAACCTCTCTCACATGTCCACTCGTTCTGGGCGTCTGTGAATAACACTCCCGTCAGAAACAGTCAAGGGTTTATTTCAAATGCCTAGACATTCAGAGTCTCTGTAAGTAATGAACACCTGGGAAATAAAACTGAGTCTCTTTTTTATACCCACTTAGTCTGACTCTCATTCAATAATACACACCTGGGGAAGAGTTAAGGGTCTACTTCATGAAGCCACACATTTAGATCTTCAGTGAATAATCCACCTTAGGGTAAATAGTGGAGCATTTTCTATATGGCCACTCATTCTGTGCCTCTCTGAATGATACACACCTGGGGAATTCTTAGGATTCTATTTCATACTACCACTCATTTAGAACCTTACTGAAAAATTCTCAATCGAGCAATCCTCAGGTGTGTATTTTGTATGGCCTCTCATTCAAAGTTTCAGTAAATAATGAACTTCTATCGGGTAATCAGAACACTCTTTAAGACAGCCATGAATTAAGTGCCTTCCTGAATGATACACACCTGGGTGGTAATCAGGAGTCTATTTTTGTTTTTTTTTTTTTTAAATTTTATTGCATTATAGGTTTTGGGGTACATGTGCAGAACGTGCAAAATAGTTGCATAGGTACACACATGGCAGTGTGTTTTGCTGCCTTCCTCCCCCTCACCCACACTTGGTATTCATATTCAGGCTATCCCCCAAGCTCCACACCCGCTGTCCCTCCCCCATTTCCCCCAACAGTCCCCAGTGTATAGTAGACCGCCTCTCTGTGTCCATGTGTTATCATTTTTCTCACCCACCTATGAGTGAGTATATGCGGTATTTCTTTTTCTGTTCTGGTGTCAGTTTGCTGAGAATGATGTTCTCCAGATTCATCCATGTCCTTACAAAAGACACAAACTCATCATTTTTGATTGCTGCATAATATTCCATGGTGTATATGTGCCACATTTTCCCAGTCCAGTCTATCATCGATGGGCATTTGGGTTGGTTCCAGGTCTTTGCTATTGTAAACAGTGCTGCAATGAACATTCGTGTGCATGTGTCCTTATAGTAGAACGATTTATAGTCCTTTGGATAGATACCCAGTAATGGGATTGCTGGGTCAAATGGAATTTCTATTTGCAGGTCCCTGAGGAATCGCCACACTGTCTTCCACAATGGTTGAACTAATTTACACTCCCACCAACAGTGTAAGAGTGTTCCTATTTCTCCACATTCTCTCCAGCATCTGATGTCTCCAGATATTTTAATGATCGCCATTCTAACAGGTGTGAGATGATATCTCAATGTGGTTTTGATTTGCATCTCTCTAATGACCAATGATGATGAGCACTTTTTCATATGTTTGTTGGCCTCATGTAGGTCTTCTTTTGGAAAGTTTCTGTTCATATCCTTTGCCCATTTTTGAACGGGCTTGTTTGTTTTCTTGTCTGTAAATCTGTTTGATTTCTTTGTAAATTCTGGATATCAGCCCTTTGTCAGATGTGTAAACTGCAAAGATTTTTTCCCATTCTGATGGCTGCCGATCCACTCTAGTGACTGTTGCTTTTGCTGTGCAGAAGCTGTTGAGTTTGATTAGGTCCCATTTGTCTATTTTGGATTTTGTTGCCAATGCTTTTGGTGTTTTGGTAATGAAGTCCTTGCCCACTCCTATGTCCTGAACGGTTTTGCCTAGATTTTCTTCTAGGGTATTTATGGTGTCAGGTCTTATGTTTAAGTCTTTAATCCATCTGGAGTTAATTTTAGTGTAAGGTGTCAGGAAGGGGTCCAGTTTCTGCTTTCTGCACATGGCTAGCCAGTTTTCCCAACACCATTTATTAAATAGGGAATCCTTTCCCCATTGCCTGTTTTTGTCTGGTTTATCAAAGATAATATGGTTGTAGATATGTTGTGTTGCCTCCGATGCTTCTGTTCTGTTCCATTGGTCTATATCTCTGTTTTGGTACCAGTACCATGCTGTTTTGATTACTGTAGCCTTGTAGTATAGTTTGAAGTCTCGTAGCGTGATGCCTCCCGCTGTGTTCTTTTGCTTAGAATTGACTTGGCCATGCGGGCTCTTTTTTGGTTCCATATCAAATTCATGGTGGATTTTTCCAGTTCTGTGAAGAAATTCAATGGTAGTTTGATGGGGATAGGATTGAATGTGTAAATTACTTTGGGCAGTATAGCCATTTTCACGATATTGATTCTTCCTAACCACGAACATGGAATGTTTCTCCATCTGTTTGTGTCCTCTCTTATTTCGTTGAGCAGTTGTTTGTAGTTTTCCTTAAAGATGTCCCTTACATTCCTAGTGAGTTGTATTCCTAGGTATTTTATTTTCTTTGTAGCAATTGTGAATGGCAGTTCGTTCTTGATTTGGTTCTCTTTAAGTCTGTTATTGGTGTATAGGAATGCTTGTGATTTTTGAACATTGATTTTATATCCTGAGACTTTGCTGAATTTGCTTATCAGTTTCAGGAGCTTTTGGGCTGAGGTGATGGGGTCTTCTAGGTATACTATCATGTCGTCTGCAAATAGAGACAATTTGGCTTCCACCTTTCCTATTTGAATACCCTTTATTTCTTTTTCTTGCCTGATTGCTCTGGCTAGAACTTCCAGTACTATGTTGAATAGAAGTGGTGACAGAGGGCATCCTTGTCTAGTGCCAGATTTCAAAGGGAATGCTTCCAGTTTTTGCCCATTAAGTATGATATTGGCTGTTGGTTTGTGGTAAATACCTTTTATTACTTTGAGATATGTTCCATCAATACCAAGTTTATTGAGGGTTTTTAGCATAAAGCGCTGTTGAATTTTGTCAAATGCCTTTTCTGCATCAATTGAGATAATCATGTGGTTTTTGTTTTTGCTTCTGTTTATGTGGTGAATTACATTTATAGACTTGCGTATGTTGAACCAGCCTTGCATCCCCGGGATGAATCCTACTTGATCATGATGGATAAATTTTTTAATGTGCTGTTGCAATCTGTTTGCCAGTATTTTATTGAAGATTTTTGCATCTATGTTCATCATGGATATTGGCCTGAAGTTTTCTTTTCTTCTTGAGTCTCTGCCAGGTTTTGGTATCAGGTTGATGTTGGTCTCATAAAATGATTTGGGAAGAGTTCCCTCTTTTTAGATTATTTGGAATAGTTTCAGAAGGAATGGTACCAGATCCTTTTTGTGTGTCTGGTAGAATTCGGCTGTGAACCCATCTGGACCAGGGCTTTTTTTGTGTGGTAGGCTCTTAATTGCTTCCTCAACTTCAGACCTTGTTATTGGTCTATTCATAGTTTCGGCTTCCTCCTGGTTTAGGCTTGGGAGGACACAGGCGTCCAGGAATTTATCCATTTCTTCCTGATTTACTAGTTTATGTGCGAAGAGTTGTTTGTAGTATTCTCTGATGATGGTTTGAATTTCTGTGGAATCTGTGGTGATTGCCCCTTTATGGTTTTTATTGCATCTATTTGGTTGTTCTCTCTCTTCTTTTTTAACAGTCTGGCTCGTGGTCTGTCTATTTTTTGATCTTTTCGAAAAACCAGCTCTTAGATTTATTGATTTTTTGAAGGGTCTTTCTTGTCTCTATCTCCTTCAGTTCTGCTCTGATCTTAGTTATTTCTTGTCTTCGGCTAGGTTTTGAGCTTTTTTGATCTTGCTCCTCTAGCTCTTTCAATTTTGAAGATAGGGTGTCAATTTTGGATCTCTCCACTCTTCTCATGTGGGCACTTATTACTATATATTTTCCTCTACAGACTGCTTTAAATGTGTCCCAGAGATTCTGGTACGTTGTGTCTTCATTCTCGTTGGTTTCAAAGAACTTCTTTATTTCTGTCTTCATTTCATTGTTTATCCAATCAACATTCAAGAGCCAGTTGTTCAGTTTCCGTGAAGCTGTGCGGTTCTGAGTTATTTTCTGAATTCTGAGTTCCAACTTGATTGCACTATGGTCTGAGAGAGTGTTTGTTATGATTTCCGTTGTTTTGCATTTGCTGAGGAGTGCTTTACTTCCAATTATGTGGTCAATTTTGGAGTAGGTGTGATGTGGTGCTGAGAAGAATGTATATTCTGTGGATTTGGGGTGGAGAGTTCTGTAAATGTCTATCAGGTTTGCTTGTTCCAGGTCTGAGTTCAAGTCCTGGATATCCTTGTTAATTTTCTGTCTGGTTGATCTGTCTGCTATTGACAGTGGATTGTTAAAGTCTTCTAGTATTATTATGTGGGAGTCTAAGTCTCTTTGTAAGTCATTAAGAACTTGCCTTATATATCTGGGTGCTCCTACATTGGGTCCACATATATTTAGAATCGTTAGCTCTTCTTGTTGTATTGATCCTTTTACCATTATTTAATGACCTTCTTTGTTTCTTTTGATGTTTGTTGCTTTGAAGTCTATTTTATCAGAGATGAGAATTGCAACTCCTGCTCCTTTTTGCTCTCCATTTGCTTGGTAAATCTTCATCCATCCTTTTATTTTGAGCCTTTGTGTATCTTTGCGTGTGAGGTGGGTTTCCTGGATACAGCACACTGATGGGTTTTGGTTTTTCATCCAATTTGCCAGTCTGTGTCTTTTGATTGGTGCATTTAGCCCATTTACATTCAGGGTTAATATTGTTATTTGTGAATTTGATACTGCCATTTTGATGCTAGCTGGCTGTTTTGCCCACTGGTTCATGTACATTCTTCATTTTTTTGATGGTCTTTAGCATTTGATATGCTTTTAGGATGGGTGAAACTGGTTGTTTCTTTCTATGTGTAGTGCCTCTTTCAGGAGCTCTTGTAAAGGAGGCCTAGTGGTGACAAAATCTCTGAGTACTTGCTTGTTCGTAAAGGATTTTATTTTTCCTTCACTTATGAAGCTCAGTTTCGCTGGATATGAAATTCTGGGTTGAAAGCTGTTTTCTTTAAAGATGTTGAATATTGGCCCCCACTCTCTTCTGGCTTGTAGTGTCTCTGCCGAGAGATCTGCTGTGAGTCTGATGGGCTTCCCTTTGTGGGTGACCTGACCTTTGTCTCTGGCTACCCTTAGTATTTTCTCCTTCGTTTCAACGCTGGTGAATCTGACGATTATGTGCCTTGGGTTTGCTCTTGTGTGGAGTATCTTTGTGGAGTTCTCTGTATTTCCTGGAGTTGAGTATTGACCTGTCTTGCTAGGTTGGGGAAATTTTTCTGGATAATATTCTGAAGAGTGTTTTCCAGCTTGGATTCATTCTCTTTGTCACATTCTGGTACACCTGTCAAACGTAGATTGGGTCTCTTCACATAGTCCCACATTTCTTGGAGAATGTGTTCATTCCTTTTTGTACTTTTTTCTTTAACCTTGGTTTCTCGTTTTATTTCATTGAGTTGATCTTCAACCTCTGATACTCTTTCTTCTGCTTGGTCAATTCGGCTGTTGAAACTTGTGCATGCTTCACAAAGTTCTCATGTTGTGTTTTTCAGCTCCTTCAATTCATTCATATTCCCCTCTAAGTTGTCCATTCTTGTTATCAATTCCTCGAATCTTTTTTCATATCTTTTTTCAAGCTTCTTAGTTTCTTTGCACTGGTTTAGTACATGTTCCTTTAGCTCACTGAAGTTTCTCATTATCTACTTTCTGAAGTCTGATTCTGTCATTTCGTCACATTCACTCTCTGTCCAGCTTTTTTCCCTTGCTGGTGAGGAGTTTTGGTCTTTTTTGGAGGTAAGGTGTTTTGGTTTCGGGTGTTTTCTTCCTTTTTGCGCTGGTTTCTTCCCATCTTTATGGATTTATCCGCCTGTCGTCTTAGTAGTTGCTGATTTTTCAATTGGGTCTCTGTGTGGACGCTGAGATTGTTGATGATGAAGTATTTCTGTTACTTAGTTTTCCCTCTAATGGTCTATCCCTTCTGCTGCATGAGTGCTGAGGTCCACTCCAGGCCCTGGTTGTCTGGGGTATACCTGCAGCTGCTGCAGAACAGTGAGGAATGATACCAGTTTCTTCTTTTGCTGTCCTTGTTCCAGAATAATGCCTGCCAAATGTCAGTCTGATTAGTCCTTTTCTGGGGTGACTCCTTGGATATACAGGGGTCAGGGAGCTGCTTGAGGAGACAGTCTGTGCTTTATAGGAGCTCCAGTGCTGAGCTGTGAGCTCCGTTGTTCATTCAGTGTTGTTGGGAGGTTGTTTATATCTGCTGCAATAGAACTCATAAAACACCACCCTTTTTTCCCCCCCTTAGATGCTCTGTCTCAGGGAGTTGGGGCTTTCTTTATGAGTATCTGTTGCACTGTCCTGTCCCACTAGGCGTCAGTCTATTCACTATTTGCCTGCCGGGGCTCTGACTTGTTAGCGCGGGTCCGCCCTGTTGCTGCTGGGCTCCCTTCTGCTGTGGAGCACGGAGTCTCTCTGTTATGGCAGGTTGCCTCGGCAATGGCAGGCTGCGTCAGTCCTGGGCGGTACTTCAGTGGGGGTGGACTGCGTCAGCAATGGTGGACGCCCCTCCCTCACCAGGCTGCACCATCCTAGATGCCGGCAGCAAAACTCTCAGCCCCAAGCATCTCCAGTCACCGCCCTGCTTTTCCCCGTGAGCGTGGGACCCGCTGAACCTGATCACCCAGCTCCCTGCCTCAGAGTCCGTCCTCTCTCTCTCTCTCTTTCTCTCCCCAAGCTGAAAGGTCGACTCTCTCACTGGCGTTCCAGTAGCCTGACGATAGGGCACTGGGATCCGTGTGATCTCCCGTGCCACTGCCCACTACCCTGGCTCAGATCACGCTTCCAAGGAAACTCCTGGTCTGGCTCATTGTCCAAGTCCCGTTCAATCAGATTAACATGCCAATCTGCCCTTCCAAATCTCAGATTGCCAGTTTATCAGGGCACCCAGACCAGTGAGTTCCATGCCGGGTCCCACGAAGAGGCGGTGGGAGCCGTCTGCATTAGCCGGCTGTGCGTCTCTCCCACACCTGGGACTTTCCACGCTCTGTGGACATAAAAGAAACATCCGAGAATACGGCTAGAACTCAACCTCTGCGCCTTCACTGAGAGCTGCAATCCTGAGTCGCCTCTACGACGCCATCTTCCCCAATTGTTCAGGAGTTTATTTTATATGAACTCTAATTTTGTGTAATGCTGTGTAACACACACCAGGGGGAGTTTCAGGAGTCTATTTGGTATGGGCACTCATACCGAACTTGTTGGAATAATGCACACATGGAGAATAATGAGGAGTTTATGTCATACAGCTACTCATTCAGACAAACAGTGAATAACGCACATGTGGAGTCATTAGATTTCTGTTTCATATGGCCCCTCTTTCACAGCTTCACTGAATGCTACACACTTGTGATATAGTCTGGAGTCTATATTTTATATCCACTCATTCAGAGAATCACTGAATAATTCAAACCTGCCAAAGAGTCAGAAGTCTCTTTTCTATGGCTACCCGTTGAGAGCCTCAGTAAATGTACACACCTGGAAAAATAGTCAGGATTTACTTGTATTTCCTCATTCAGAGTCTCACTACATAATGCACACCTGTGGAATAGTCAGGAGACTTTTTTATGTGGCCTCTAATTCAATGTGTCATAGAAATATTTGGTGTAGTCAGAAGACTCTTTCATGTAGACACTTATTCAGAGATTCAGTGCATAAGACAGACCCTTGTTTTATTAAGAAATCTAATTACTATGACCATATTTTCTGAGGCTCACTGTATAATACACACCTGGAGAATAATTTGGAGTCTATTTTCGATGGACATTCATTTAGAGCCTAGGTAAATAATGCGAACCTGTGGAGTAATCAGTAGTCTATTTCATTTGGACACACATTCATAGCTTCAGTGGATAATACGCACATGTGGATTAATCAGGATTTCATTTTATATGGCCGCTGACTCATAACCTCAATGAATAATGCAAAAATGTAAAGTACTCAGCAGTTTGTTTCCTATAGCCCCTCATTCAGAGATTCACTGAATAATAAAATATATGAGATAGCCTCCTGTTTCAAATTGTCATACAAAAGGAGCCTCACTGACTGACACACACCTGGGGAACTGTTAGGAGTGTCCTTTACATAGCCTCTCATTTACAGCCTAAGGGAATAATACACGTGTGTAAAATAGACACTAGTCTGTTTTATATGGCCACAATATCAAAGCCTGAGTCAGTAATACACAACTTTGGAATAGTCACTAGTCTATTCTATATGCCCAAATATTTAGAGTCAGAGTAAATAATACATGCCTGTAGACTAGTCAGGAAACAATTTCATATGGCTGAAGTGACAGAGCCTCAGTGAATAATAAATACCTGAAAAATACTCCTGATGCTGTTACGTGTGGCATTTCTTAAGAGGTTCCTTGAGTAAAGAACACCTGTACTGTAGTCAGAATTCTATGTCATATAGTCACATACTCAGAGCCTAACTGAATAACAGACACCTTGGGAAAGTCAGGATTCTGTTTCATATAGCCTCTCATTTACACCCAAATGTAAAAACTCATACCTGAGTAGTATATAGAAGTCTCTATTATATGGCCACTAACTGAGAGCCTCGCAGAATAATACAGACGTATGGAAATGTCAGGAGTGTACTTGACATGGCCACTTATTCAGTTCCTCAGTGAAGAATCATATATATCTGGAAAATACTCAGGATTCTATTATATATAGCCACTTATTTAGAGACTCACAGAATAATGCACACCTGGAGAATTGTCTGAAGACTATTTGATATGACCATTCACCCAGCGATGCAGTGGAAAATGCAGAGCTGAGCAATAGTCAAGAGGACAGTCAGGAGTTTATTTTATGTGGTCACTCGTTCAGAAACTGACTGAAGAATACACACCTTGGGAATAGTCAGAGTCCAGGTCATATGGCCACTCAATCACAGCATTACAGAATAATGCACAATGGGGCAATAGTAAGGAGTCTATTTCATAGGGCCTCTTATTCAGAGCTTCAGTGCGTAATAAATAGCTGTGGAGGAGGGAGCACCCTATTGACGGTAGCCCCAAATAAAGCAGCTCGGTGAATGATACACACATGTGTGAAAGTCAGGAGACTATTTGATATAGACACTCATACTGAACCTCTTCAAATATTGCACATGTGGGAAATAATCACTAGTCTGTTTCATATGGTGGTTAGTTTGGAGAGTCAAAAAATAACACGCACCTGTGGAGTAAAATTCGGTCTATTTCATAAGGCCACACTTTCAGTGTTTTAGTGAATAACATGTATATCTGATAAGTCAGGAATCTCTTTCACATGGTCACTCGTTCTGGGCCTCTGTGAATAAACCTCCCCTCATAAACAGTCAAGGGTCTACTTCAAATGCCTACACATTCAGAGTCTCTGTAAGTAATGAACACCTGGGCAATACACGTGAGTCTATTTTTATGCACACTTAGTCACAGTCTCATTCAATAATACACACCTGGTGAAGAGATAAGGGTCTTCTTCATCTAGCCACTCATTTAGATCCTCAGTGAATAATCTACACCAGGGTAATAGTCGAGAATTTTTTATATGGCCACCCATTTTGTTCCTCCCTAAATGATACACACCTGGGCAATTCTCAGGATTCTATTTCATACTACCCCTTATTTAGAACCTTTTTGAATAATTCACAATGGAGCAATAGTCAGGTGTCTCTTTTGAATGGCCTCTCATTCAACCTTTCAGTGAAAAATGATTTTCTATGGAGTAATCAGGACACCGTTTAAGATAGCCATGAATTAAGTGCCGTCCTGAATGACACAAACCTGTGTGGTAGTCAAGAGTCTATTTCATATGAACTCTAATTCTGTGTAACACTGAGTAATACATACCTTGGTGAGTTTCAGGAGTCTATTTTGTATAAACACTCACACCGAACCAGTTGGAATAATGCACACATTGAGAATAATAAGGTGTCTATGTCCTAAGGCTACTCATTCAGACAAAGAGTGAATAACACACATGTGGAGTCAGTAGAATTCTGTTTTATATGGCCTCTCTATCACAGCCTCACTGAATATTACACACTTGTGATATAGTCTGGAGTGTATATTTTATTGCCACTCATTCAGAGAATCACTGAATAATTCACACCTGAGGAATACTCAGAAGTCTCTTTCCTATGACTACGCGTTGAGAGCCTCACTTAATGTACACACCTGGATAAATAGTCAGGATTTACTTGTATCTCCTTATTCAGAGTCTCACTAAATAATGCACACCTGTGGAATAGTCAGGCGACTTTTTCATTTGGCCTCTCATTCAATGTGTCATTGAAATATGTGCTGTAGTCAGGAGTCTCTTTCATATAGACACTTATTCAGAGACAAACTTCATAAGACAGACCCTTTTCATAGTAAGAAATCTAATTAATATGACCATATCTTCTGAGGCTCACTGAATAATACACACATGGAGAACAATTACGAATCTATTTTCGATAGACATTCATTCAGAGCCTCGGTAAATAATGCAGACTTGTGCAGTAATCCGGAGTCTATTTCATTTGGACTCACATTCATAGCTTCAGTGGATAATTTGCACGTGTGGATTATTAAGGATTTCATTTTATATGGCCACTGACCCGTAACCTCAATGAATAATGCACAAATGTAAAGAACTCAGCAGTTTATTTTATATAGCCCCTCATTCAGAGATTCACTGAATAATAAAATATTTAAGAGAGACAGCCTCCTGTTTCATATTGACATACAAAAAGAGCCTCACTGAGTGACACACACCTGGGGAAGTGTTTGGAGTGTACTTTACATAGCCTCTCATTTACAACCTAAGGAAATAATGCACATGTGTGGAATAGACACTAGTCTGTTTTATATGGCCACAATAAGAAAGCCACAGTCAGTAATACACAACTTTGGAATAGTCACTAGTCTATTCTATATGCCCAAATACTTAGAGTCAGAGTCAATAATACACACCTGTAGACTATTCAGGAAACAATTTCATATGGCCAAAGTTACAGAGCCTCAGTGAATAATAAATACCTATGAAATACTCTGGACCCTGTTACATGTGGCATTTCTTCAGACGTTCATTGAGTAAAGAACACCTGTATTGTAGTCAGAATTCTATTTCATGTAGCCACATACTCAGAGCCTAACTGAATAACAGACACCTTGGGTAAGTCATGATTCTGTTTCATATACCCACTCATTTACACCTGAATGTAAAAACTCACGCCTGAGTAGTATATAGGAGTCTCTGTTATATGGTCCCACATTCAGAGCCTCGCAGAGTAATACAGATGTAAGGAAATGTCAGCAGTGTACTTGACATGGCCACGTATTCAGTTGCTCAGTGAAGAATCACATATATCTGGAAAATACACAGGATTCTATTATATATAGCCACTTATTAAGAGACTCACTGAATAATGCACACCTGGAGAATTGTCTGGAGACTATTTGATATCACCGTTCACCCTGAGACGCAGTGGAAAATGCAGAGCTGAGAAATAGTCAAGAGGACAGAGTCAGGAGTCTATTTTGTATGGTCACTCATTCAGAAACTGACTGAAGAATACACACCTTGGAAATTGTCAGAGTCCAGGTCATATGGCCACTCAATTACAGCATTACCGAATAATGCACAATGGAGCAATAGTAAGGAATCTATTTAATATGGCCTCTCATTCAGAGCTTCAGTGAGTCATAAATAGCTGTGGAGAAGGGAGGACCCTATTGACGGTAGACCCAAATAAAGTAGCTCGGTGAATTATACACACTTGTGTGAGAGTCAGGAGACTATTTGATATGGACACTCATACAGAACCTCTTCGAATATTGCACATGTGTGGAATAATCACTAGTCTATTTGATATGGTGGTTCGTTTGGAGAGTCAAAAAATAATGCGCACCTGTGGAGTAAAGTGCGGTCTATTTCATAAGGCCACTCTTTCAATGTTTCAGTGAAAAACATGTATATCTGATAAGTCAGGAATCTCTTTCTCATGGCCACTCGTTCTGGGACTCTGTGAATAATACTCCCCTCAGAAACAGTCAAGGGTCTACTTCAAATGTCTACACATTCAGAGTGTCTGTAAGTAATGAGCATCTGGGAAATAAACCTGAGTCTCTATTTATGCCCACTTAGTCAGACTCTCATTCAATAATACACATCTGGGGAAGAGTTAAGTGTCTACTTCATGTAGCCACTCATTTCAGTCCTCAGTGAGTAATCCATACCAGGGTAATAGTCGAACATTTTCTATATTGCCTCCCTGAATGATAGAAACCTGAGGATTTCTCATGATTCTATTTCATACTACCACTGATTTAGAACCTTATTGAATAATTCACAATGGAGCAATAGTCAGGTGTCTATTTTGTATGGCCTCTCATTCAAAGTTTCAGTGAATCATGATCTTATATGGAGTGATAAGGACACTGTTTAAGAAAGCCATGCATTAAGTGCCATCCTGAATGAAACACACCTGGGTGGTAGTCAAGAGTCTATTTCATATGAACTGTAATTCTGTGTTACACTGAGTAATACACACCTCAGGCAGTTTCAGGAGTCTATTTGGTATAAATATTCTTATCCAACCAGTTGGAATAATGCACACATGGAGAATAATGAGTTGTCCATGTCATAGTGCTACTCATTTAGAGAAACAGTGAATAATGCACATGTGGAGTCATTAAAATACTGTTTCATATGGCCTCTCTATCACAGCCTCACTGAATATTACACACTTGTGATATAGTCTGGAGTCTATACTTTATGGCCCCTCATTCAGAGAATCACTAAATAGTTCACAACGGTGGAATAGTCAGAAGTCTGTTTCCTATGGCTACCCATTGAGAGCCTCACTAAATGTACACACCTGGATAAGTAGTCAAAATTTACTTGTATCTCCTCATTCAGAGTCTCACTAATTAATGCACACCTGTGGAATAGTCAGGAGACATTTTCATGTGGCCTCTCATTCAATGTGTCATTGAAAAATGTGGTTTAGTCAGGAGACTCTTTCATGTAGACACATATTCAGAGCCTCAGTGCATAAGACAGACCCTTAATATAGTAAGAAGTATAATTCGTATGGCCACATCTTCTGAGGCTCACTGAATAATACACACCTGGAGAATAATTTGGAGTCTATTTCCGATGGACATTCATTCAGAGCCTCGGTAAATAATGCAGAACTGTGGAGCATCCAGGAGTCTATTTCATTTGCACATTCATAGCCTCAGTGGATAATATGCATGTGTGGATTAGTCAGGATTACATATTATATGGCCACTGACTCATTACCTTAATGAAAAATGCACAAATGAAAAGTACTCAGCAGTCTTTTATATAGCCATTCATTCAGAGATTCACTGGATAATAAAAATATTTGAGACAGACAGCCTCCTGTTTCAAATGGTCATAGAAAAAGAACTGGGGGGACTGGCAAGATGGCGTCGAGGAAGCGAATCAGGATTGCAGCTCTCAGTGAAGGCGCAGAGGGTGATTCCAAGCCGCATTCTCGGATGGACCTTTTTCACCCACAGAGCATTGGAAGTTCCAGGTGTGGGAGAGACACAGGACGCTAGTACAGCCGGCTAGTGCAGCCGGCTCGCTCGGCTGCTTCAGCTGGCACCACAGCAGGACCCAGCATGGAACTCACTGGTCTGGGTGCCCTGTTAAACCAGCAATCTGAGATTTCAAAGGGCAGATTGGCATGTCCATCTGATTGGGACTTGGACAATGAGCCAGACTAGGAGTTTCCTGGGAAGCGTGATCTGAGCCAGTGCAGTGGGCAGTGGCTCGGGAGATCACACGGATCCCAGTGCCCTATCGGCAGGGTACTGGGGTGCCAGTGAGAGAGTCGAATTTTCAGCTTGCGAAGAGGAAGAGAGACAGAGAGAGGACGGACTCTGAGGCAGGGAGCTCGGTGATCGGGCTCAGCAGGTCCTACCCTCATGGGGACAAGCAGGGTGGTGACTGGAGGCACTTGGGGCTGAGAGTTTTGCTACCAGCATCTAGGATGGTGCAGCCCGGTGAGGGAGGGGAGTCCGGCATTACTGATGCAATCCGCCCCTACTGAAATACCGCCCAGGGCTGATGCAGCCTGCCATTGCCAAGGCAACCTGCCATAAAAGAGAGACTCTGCTAGGAGGGGGTAGTGCTCCACAGCAGAAGGGATCCCAGCAGCAACAGGGCGGACCAGTGCTAGCAGGTCAGGGTCCAGGCAGGCAAATAGTGAATAGACTGCCAACTAGTGGGGCAGGACAGTGCAACAGATACTCATAAAGAAAGCCCTGAAAGAGGCAAGATGGCGTCGTAGAGGCGACTCAGGACTGCAGCTTTCAGTGAAGGCACAGAGGGCGAGTCCTATCCGCATTCTCAGATGGACCTTTTATGCCCACAGAGTGTTGAATGTCCCAGGTGTGGGAGTGACACCGGACCCTAGTGCAGCCGGATAACGCAGCCGGCTCACGCCACCTCTTCGGCCGAAGCTGCAGCGGGACCCGGTGCAGAACTCACTGGTCTGGGTGCCCTGTTAAACCGGCAATCTGAGATTTGGAAGGGCAGATTGGCATGTCCATCTGATTGAACGGGACTTGGACAATGAGCCAGACCAGGAGTTTCCTGGGAAGCGTGATCTGAGCCGGGGTAGCGGGCAGCGGCATGAGAGATCACACGGATCCCAGTGCCCTATCGGCAGGCTACTGGGGCGCCAGTGAGAGAGTCGACCTTTCAGCTTGGGGAGAGGAAGAGAGAGAGAGAGAGGACGGACTCTGAGGCAGGGAGCTGGGTCATCGGGCTCGGCGGGTCCCACGCTCACGGGGACAAGCAGGGCAGCGACTGGAGGCGCTTGGGGCTGAGAGTTATGCTGCTGGCATCTAGGACGGTGTAGCCCGGTGAGGGAGGGGCGTCCACCATCTCTGATGCAGTGCAACCCCACTGAAGTACCGCCCAGGTCTGAAGCATCCTGCCATTGCCAAGGCAACCTGCCATAACAGAAAGACTCCACCAGGCAGCAACAGGGTGGACCCGCGCTAGCAGGTCAGAGCCCCGGCAGGCAAATAGTGAATAGACTGCCGCCTAGTAAAGTAGGACAGTGCAACAGATACTCATAAAGAAAGACCCAACTCCCTGAGACAGAGCATCTAAGGGTGAAAAAAAAAAGAGTGGTGTTTTATGAGTTCTATTGCAGCAGACATAAACAACCTCCCAACAACACTGAATTAACAACGGAGCTCACAGCTCAGCACTGGAGCTCCTATAAAGCACAGACTGTCTCCTCAAGCAGCTCCCTGACCCCTGTATATCCAAGGAGTCACCCCAGAAAAGGACTAATCAGACGGACATTTGGCTGGCATCATTCTGGAACAAGGGCAGCAGAAAAAAGAAACTGGTATCATCCCTCACTGTTCCGCAGCTGCTGCAGGTATACCCCAGGCAAACAGGGCCTGGAGTGGACCTCAGCACTCATACAGCAAAGGGGATAGAAAATTAGAGGGAAAACTAATTAACAGAAATACTTCATCATCAACAATCTCAGTGTCAACACAGAGACCCAACTGAAAAATCAGAAACTACAAAGACGACAGGCAGATAAATCCATAAAGATGGGAAGAAACAAGCGCGAAAAGAAAAAAAACACCCGAAGCCAGAACACCTCACCTCCAAGAAACAACCAAAACTCCTCACCAGCAAGGGAACAAAGCTGGA
The DNA here is from genome assembly GCA_031835075.1 of Saguinus oedipus. Taxonomy (NCBI): domain Eukaryota; kingdom Metazoa; phylum Chordata; class Mammalia; order Primates; family Cebidae; genus Saguinus; species Saguinus oedipus. The sequence continues at coordinate 55,779 of JASSZA010000201.1, forward strand.
CGGAGAATGAATGTGACGAAATGACAGAATCAGACTTCAGAAAGTGGATAATGAGAAACTTCAGTGAGCTAAAGGAACATGTTCTAAACCAGTGCAAAGAAACTAAGAACCTTGAAAAAAGATTTGAAAAAAGATTCGAGGAATTGATAACAAGAATGGACAATTTAGAGACGAATATGAATGAATTGAAGGAGCTGAAAAACACAACACGAAAACTTCACAAAGCATGCACAAGTTTCAACAGCCGAATTGACCAAGCTGAAGAAAGAATATCAGAAGTTGAAGATCAACTCAATGAAATAAAACGAGAAACCAAGATTAAAGAAAAAAGCACAAAAAGGAATGAACAAAATCTCCAAGAAATGTGGGACTATGTGAAGAGACCAAACCTACGTTTGATAGGTGTACCACAATGTGACAAAAAGAATGTATCCAAGCTGGAAAACACCCTTCAGGATATTATCCAGGAAAATTTCTGCAACCTAGCAAGACAGGTCAATACTCAACTCCAGGAAATACAGAGAACACCACAAAGATACTCTGCAAGAAGAGCAACCCCAAGGCACATAATCGTCAGATTCACCAGGGTTGAAATGAAGGAGAAAATACTAAGGGCAGCCAGAGAGAAAGGTCGGGTCACCCACAAAGGGAAGCCCATCAGACTCACAGCAGATCTCTCGGCAGAGACTCTACAAGCCAGAAGAGAGTGGGGGCCAATATTCAACATCCTTAAAGAAAAGAACTTTCAACCAAGAATTTCATATCCAGCCAAACTGAGCTTCATAGGTGAAGGAAAAATAAAATCCTTCACGAAGAAGCAAGTACTAGGAGATTTTGTCACCACTAGGCCTGCTTTACAAGAGCTCCTGAAAGTGGAACTACACATAGAAAGAAACAACAAGTTCCAGCCATCCTAAAAGCATACCAAATGGTAAAGGCCATAAACAAAATGAAGAATGTACATGAACCAATGGGCAAAACAGCCAGATAGCATCAAAATGGCAGTATCAAATTCACACATAACAATATTAACCCTGAATGTAAATGGGCTAAATGCACCAATCAAAAGACACAGACTGGCAAATTGGATAAAAAACCAAAACCCATCAGTGTGCTGTATCCAGGAAACCCACCTCATATACAAAGATACACAAAGGCTCAAAATAAAAGGATGGACGAAGATTTACCAAGCAAATGGAGAGCAAAAAAAAGCAGGAGTTGCAATTCTCATCTCTGATAAAATAGACTTTAAAGCAACAAAGATCAAAAAGGCCAAAGCAGGTCATTACATAATGGTAAAAGGATCACTACAACAAGAAGAGATATTGATTCTACATATATATGGACCCAATGTAAAAGCACCCAGATATATAAGGCAAGTTCTTAATGATTTACAAAGAGACTTAGACTCCCACACAATAATAGTGGGAGATTTTAACACTCCATTGTCCATAACAGACAGATCAACCAGACAGAAAATTAACAAGGATATCCAGGACTTGAACTCAGACCTGGCAAAAGTAAACCTGATAGACATTTACAGAACTCCCCACCCCAAATTCACAGAATATACATTCTTCTCAGCACCACATCACACCTACTCCAAAATTGAATACATAATTGGAAGTAAAGCACTCCTCAGCAAATGCAAAACAACTGAAATCATAACAAACACTCTCTCAGACCAGAGTGCAATCAAGTTGGAACTCAAAATTCAGAAAATAACTCAGAACCGCACAGCTTCATGGAAACAGAACAACTGGCTCTTGAATGTTGATTGGATAAACAATGAAATGAAGGCAGAAATAAAGAAGTTCTTTGAAACCAACGAGAATGAAGACACAACGTACCAGAATCTCTGGGACACATTTAAAGCAGTCTGTAGAGGAAAATATATAGCAATAAGTGCCCACATGAGAAGAGTGGAGAGATCCAAAATTAACACCCTATCATCAAAATTAAAAGAGCTAGAGGAGCAAGATCAAAAAAGCTCAAAACCTAGCCGAAGACAAGAAATAACTAAGATCAGAGCAGAAATGAAGGAGATAGAGACAAGAAAAACCCTTCAAAAAATCAATAAATCTAAGAGCTGGTTTTTCGAGAAGATCAACAAAATAGACAGACCACTAGGCAGACTGATAAAAAAGAAAAGAGAGAACAACCAAACAGATGCAGTAAAAAACAATAGAGGGGAAATCACCACAGATTCCACAGAAATTCAAACCATCAACAGAGAATACTACAAACAACTCTATGCACATAAACTAGTAAATCAAGAAGAAATGGATAAATTCCTGGACGCCTGTGTCCCCCCAAGCCTAAACCAGGAGGAAGCAGAATCTATGAATAGACCAATAACAAGGTCTGAAGTTGAGGCAGCAATTAAGAGCCTACCACACAAAAAAAAGCTCAGGTCCAGATGGGTTCACACGTGAATTCTACCAGACACACAAAGAGGATCTGGTACCATTTCTTCTGAAACTATTCCAAATAATCCAAAAAGAGGGAACCCTTCCCAAATCATTTTATGAGACCAACATCATCCTGATACCAAAACCTGGCAGAGACTCAACAAGAAAAGAAAACTTCAGGCCAATATCGATGATGAACATAGATACAAAAATCTTCAATAAAATACTGGCAAACCGATTGCAACAGCACATTAAAAAACTTATCCATCATGATCAAGTAGGATTCATCCTGGGGACGCAAGGCTGGTTCAACATATGCAAGTCTATACATGTAATTCACCACATAAACGGAAGCAAAAACAAAAACCACATGATTATCTCAATTGACACAGAGAAGGCATTTGACAAAATTCAACAGCCCTTTATGCTAAAAACCCTCAATAAACTTGGTATTGATGGAACATATCTCAAAGTAATAAAAGGTATTTACGACAAAGCAACAGCCAATATCATACTGAATGGGCAAAAACTGGAAGCATTCCCTTTGAAATCCGGCACTAGACAAGGATGCCCTCTCTCAACACTTCTATTCAACATAGTACTGGAAGTTCTAGCCAGAGCAATCAGGCAAGAAAAAGAAATAAAGGGTATGCAAATAGGAAAGGTGGAAGCCAAATTGTCTCTATTTGGAGACGACATGATAGTATACCTAGAAGACCCCAACACCTCAGCCCAAAAGCTCCTGAAACTGATAAGCAACTTCAGCAAAGTCTCAGGATATAAAATCAATGTTCAAAAATCACAAGCATTCCTATACACCAATAATAGACTTAAAGAGAACCAATTCAAGAACAAATTGCCATTCATAATTGCTACAAAGAAAATAAAATACCTAGGAATACAACTCACTAGGTATGTAAGGGACCTCTTTAAGGAAAACTACAAAGAACTGCTCAACGAAATAAAAGAGGACACAAACAGATGGAGACATATTCCATGCTCGTGGTTAGGAAGAATCAATATCGTGAAAATGGCTATACTGCCCAAAGTAATTTACACAATCAATGCTATACCCATCAAACTACCATTGAATTTTTTCACAGAACTGGAAAAAACCACCATGAATTTCATATGGAACCAAGAAAGAGCCCGCATAGCCAAGTCAATTCTAAGCAAAAAGAACACAGCGGGAGGCATCACGCTACCAGACTTCAAACTATACTACAAGGCTACAGTAATCAAATCAGCATGGTACTGGTAGCAAAACAGAGATATAGACCAATGGAAGAGAACAGAAACCTCGGAGGTAACACAACCTATCTACGGCCATATTATCTTTGATAAACCAGACAAAAACAGGCAATGGGGAAAGGATTCTCTATTTAATAAATGGTGTTGGGAAAACTGGCTAGCCATGTGCAGAAAGCAGAAACTGGACCCCTTCCTGACACCTTACACTAAAATTAACTCCAGATTTATTGAAGACTTAACCGTAACACCTGACACCATAAAAACCCTAGAAGAAAATCTGGGCAAAACCATTCAGGACATAGGAGTAGGAAATGACTTCATGACCAAAACACCAAAAGCATTGGCAACAAAAGCCAAAATAGACAAATGGGACCTAATCAAACTCCACAGCTTCTGCATGGCAAAAGAGACAGTCAGTAGAGTGATTCGGCAACCATCAGAATGGGAAAAATATCTTTGCAGTTTACCCATCTGACAAAGGGCTGATATCCAGAATTTACAAAGAAATCAAACAGATTTACAGGAAAAAAACAAACAAGCCCATTCAAAAATGGGCAAAGGATATGAACAGAAACTTTACAAAAGAAGACATACATGAGGCCAACAAACATATGAAAAAGTGCTCATCATCATTGGTCATTAGAGAGATGCAAATCAAAACCACATTGAGATACCATCTCACACCAATTAGAATGGCGATCATTAAAATATCTGGAGACGGCAGATGCTGGAGAGGATGTGGAGAAATAGGAACACTCTTATACTGTTGGTGGGAGTGTAAATTAGTTCAACCATTGTGGAAGACAGTGTGGCGATTCCTCAGGGACCTAGAAATAGAAATTTTATTTGACCCAGCAATCCCATTACTGGGTGTCTATCCAAAGGACTATAAATCGTTCTACTATAAGGACACATGCACACGAATGTTCATTGCAGCACTGTTTACAATAGCAAGGACCTGGAACCAACTCAAATGCCCAACGATGATAGACTGGACTGGGAAAATGTGGCACATATACACCATGGAATATTATGCAGCAATCAAAAATGATGAGTTTGTTTCCTTTGTAGGGACATGGATGAATCTGGAGAACATCATTCTCAGCAAACTGACACAAGAACAGAAAAAGAAATACCGCATATGCTCATTCAGTGGTGGGTGAGAAAAATGAGAACACATGGACACAGAGAGGCGGTCTACTATACACTGGGTACTGTTGGGGGGAATGGGGGAGAAACAGCAGGGTTGGGCTGGGGGCGATGACCTGGAAATGACTACCAAGTGTGGGTGAAGGGGAGGAAGGCAGCAAAGCACACTGCCATATGTGTACCTATGCAACTATCTTGCATGTTCTGCACATGTACCCCCAAACCTATAATGCAATAAAAATTAAAAAAAAAAAGCCCCAACTCCCTGAGATACAGCATCTAAGGCGGAAAAATAAAAGGGTGGTGTTTTATGAGTTCTATTGCAGCAAACATAAACAAACTCCCAACAACGGTGAATGAACAACGGAGCTCACAGCTCAGCACTGGAGCTCCTATAAAGCACAGACCGTTTCCTTAAGCAGCTCCCTGACCCCTGTATATCAAAAAGTCACCCAAAAAACGGGACTAATCAGACTGACATTTGGCGGGCATCATTCTGGAACAAAGACAGCAGAAGAAAAAACTGGTAACATCCCTCACTGTTCCACAGCTGCTATAGGTATACCCCAGACAAGCAGGGCCTGAAGTGGACCTCAGAACTCATACAGCAGAGGGGCGAGACCATTAGAAGGAAAACTAAGTAACAGAAATACTTCATCATCAACAATCTCAGCATCCACACCTGACCCAATTGATAAATCAGCAACTACTAAGACGACAGGTGGATAAATCCATAAAGGTGGGAAGAAACCAGCGCAAAAAGGAGGAAAACACCCAATACCAAAACACCTCACCTCCTACAAAGGACAAAAACTCCTCACCAGCAAGGGAACAAAGCTGGACGGAGTATGAGTGTGACGAAATGACGAAATCAGACCTAAGAAAGTGGATAATGAGAAACTTCATTGAGCTAAAAGAACATGTTCTAAATCAGTGCAAAGAAACTAAGAACTTTGAAAAAAGATTCGAGGAATCGATAACAAGAATGGACAACTTAGAGAGAAATATAAATGAAGTGAAGGAGCTGAAAAACACAACAGGAGAACTTCGTGAAGCATGCACAAGTTTCAACAGCCAAATAGACCAAGCAGAAGAAAGAATATCAGAAGCTGAAGATCAACTCAATGAAATAAAACAAGAAACCAGGACTAAAGAAAAAAGCACAAAACGGAATGAACAAAATCTCCAAGAAATGTGGGACTATGTGAAGAGACTTAACCTACGCTTAATAGGTGTACCAGAATATGATGAAGAGAATGAATACAAGCTGGATAAGACTCTTCAAGAGATTATCCAGGAAAATTTCCCCAACCTAGCAAGACAGCTCAATACTCAACTCCAGGAAATACAGAGAACACCACAAAGATACTCCGCAAGAAGAGCAACCCCAAGGCACATAATCGTCAGATTCAGCAGGGTTGAAATGAAGGAGAAAATACTAAGGGCAGAAAGAGAGAAAGGTCGGGTCACCCACAAAGAGAAGCCAATCAGACCCACAGCAGATCTCTCAGCAGAGACTCTACAAGCCAGAAGAGAGTGGGGGCGAATATTCAACATCTTTAAAGAAAATAACTTTCAACCCAGTATTTCATATCCAGCCAAACTGAGCTTCATAAGTGAAGGAAAAATAAAATCCTTCACGAACAAGCAAGTACTCAGAGATTTTGTCACCACTAGGCCTGCTTTACAAGAGCTCCTGAAAGAGGCACTACACATAGAAAGAAACAACCAGTACCAGCCATCCTAAAAGCATACCACATGCTAAAGAGCATCAAGAAAACGAAGAATGGACATGAACCAATGGGCAAAACAGCCAGCTAGCATCAAAATGGCAGTATCAAATTCACAAATAACAATATTAACCATAAATGTAAATGGGATAAATTCACCAATCAAAAGACACAGATTGGCAAATTGGATAAAAAACAAAAACCTATCGGTGTGCTGTATCCAGAAACACACCTCACACGCAAGGATACACAAAGGCTCAAAATAAAGGGATGGAGGAAAATTTACCAAGCAAATGGAGAGCAAAAAAAGCAAGAGTTGCAATTCTCGTCTCTGAAAAAATAGACTTTAAAGCAACAAAGATCAAAAGGGACAAAGAAGGGCATTACATAATGGTAAAAGGTTCGATACAACAAGAAGAGCTAAGGAGTCTAAACATATATGGACCCAATGCAGGAGCACCCAGATATATAAGGCAAGTTCTTAATGACTTACAAAGAGACGTAGACTCCCACACAATAATAGTGGGAGACTTTAACACTCCACTGTCAATAGCAGACAGATCAACCAGACAGAAAATTAAGAATATCCAAGACTTGAACTCAGACCTGGAACAAGCAAACCTGACAGACATTTACAGAACTCTTTACCCCAAGTCCGGAGAATATACATTCTTCTCAGCACCACATCACACCTACTCCAAAATCGACCACATAATTGGAATTAAAGCACTCCTCAGCAAATACAAGACAACTGAAATCATAACAGTCTCTCAGACCATAGTGCAATCAAGTTAGAACTCAGAAGTCAGAAAATATCTCAGAACTGCACAGCTTCATAGAAACTGAACAACTGGCTCTTGAATGTGGATTGGATAAACAAAGAAATGAAGGCAGAAATAAAAAAGTTCTTTGAAATCAACGAGAATGAAGACACAACGTACCAGAATCTCTGGGACACATTTAAAGTAGTCTGTAGAGGAAAATATATAGCAATAAGTGCCCACATGAGAAGAGTGGAGATATCCAAAATTGACACCCTATCATCAAAATTGAAAGAGCTAGAGGAGCAAAATCAAAAAAGCTCAAAACATAGCTGAAGACAAGAAATAACTTAGATCAGAGCAGAACTGAAGGAGATAGAAACTAGAAAAACCCGTCAAAAAATCAATAAATCTAAGAGCTGGTTTTTTGAAAAGATCAACAAAATAGACAGACCACTAGGCAGACTGATAAAAAAGAAAAGAGAGAAGAACCAAATAGATGCAATAAAAAAGGATAATGGGGAAATCACTACAGATTTCACAGAAATTCAAACCATCATCAGAGAATACTACAAACAACTCTATGCACTTAAACTAGTAAACCAGGAAGAAATGGATAAATTCCTGGACGCCTGTGTCCTCCCAAGCCTAAACCAGGAGGAAGCCGAAAGTATGAATAGACCAATAACAAGGTCTGAATTTGAGGCAGAAGTTAAAAGCCTACCACACAAAAGAAGCCCAGGTCCAGATGGGTTCACAGCCGAATTCTACCAGACACACAAAGAGGATCTAGTACCATTCCTTCTGAAACTATTCCAAATAATTCAAAAAGAGAAAACCATTCCGAAATCATTTTATGAGACCAACATCATCCTGATACCAAAACCTGTCAGAGCTTCAACAAGAAAAGAAAACTTTAGGCCAATATTCATGATGAACATAGATGCAAAAATCTTCAATAAAATACTGGCAAACCGATTGCAACAGCACATTAAAAAACTTGTCCATCATGATCAAGTAGGATTCATCCCGGGGATGCAAGGCTGGTTCAACATACGCAAATCTATAAATGTAATTCACCACATAAACAGAACAAAAAGCAAAAACCACATGATTTTCTGAATTGATACAGAGAAGGCATTTGACAAAATTAAACAGCCCTTTATTGTAAAAACCCTCAATAAACTTGGTATTGATGGAACATATCTCAAAGTAATAAAAGCTATTTACAACAAACCAACAGCCAATATCATACTGAATGTGCAAAAACTGTAAGCATTCCCTTTGAAATCCGGCACTAGACAAGGATGCCCTCTCTCATCACTGCTATTCAACATATTACTGGAAGTTCTAGCCAGAGCAATCAGGCAAGAATAAGAAATAAAGTGTATTCAAATAGAAAAGGTGGAAGCCAAATTGTCTCTATTTGCAGACGACATGATAGTATACCTAGAAGACCCCATCGCCTCAGCCCAAAAGCTCCTGCAACTGATAAGCAATTTCAGCAAAGTCTCAGGATATGAAATCAATGTTCATATATTACAAGCATTCCTATACACCAATAACAGACTTAAAGAGAACCAAATCAAGAACGAACTGCCATTCACAATTGCTACAAAAAAAAAATAAGGTACCTAGGAATACAACTTACAAATAATGTAAGGGACCACTTTAAGGAAAACTACAAACCACTGCTCAACGAAATAAGAGAGGACACAAACAGATGAAGAAACATTCCATGTTCGTGGTTGGGAAGAATCAATATCGTGAAAATGGCTATACTACCCAAAGTAATTTACACAATCAATGCTATCCCCATCAAACTACCATTGAATTTCTTCACAGAAATGGAAAAAACCACCATGAATTTTATATGGAACCAAAAAAGAGCCCGCATAGCCCAGTCAATTCTAAGCAAAAAGAACACAGCGGGAGGCATCACACTACCAGACTTCAAACTATACTACAAGGCTACATTAATCAAAACAGCATGGTACTCGTACCAAATCTGGGATATAGACCAATGGAACAGAACAGAAGCATCGGAGGCAACACAACGTATCTACAACCATATAATCTTTGATAAACCAGACAAAAACAAGTAATGGGGAAAAAATTCCCTGTTTAATAAATGGTGTTGGGAAAACTGGCTAGCCATGTGCAGAAAGCAGAAACTGGACCCCTTCCTGACACCTTACACTAAAATTAACTCCATATGAATTAAAGACTTAAACATAAGACCTGACACCATAAAAACCCTAGAAGAAAATCTAGGCAAACCGTTCAGGACATAGAAGTAGGCAAGGACTTCATGAATAAAACACCTAAAGCATTGGCAACAAAAGCCAAAATAGACAAATGGGACATAATCAAACTCCACAGCTTCTGCACGGCAAAATAAAGTCACTAGAGTGAATTGGCAACCATCAGAATGGGAAACAATCTTCGCAGTTTATACATCTGACAAAGGGCTGATATCCAGAATTTACAAAGAACTCAAACAGATTTACAGAAAAAAAAGCAAACAAGCCCATTCAAAAATCGGCAAAGGATATGAACAGACACCTTACAAAAGAAGACATACATGCGGCCAACAAACATATGAAAAAGTGCTCATCATCACTGGTCATTAGAGAGATGCAAATCAAAACCACATTGAGATACCATATCACGCCCGTTAGAATGGCGATCATTAAAAAATCTGAAGACACCAGATGCTGGAGAGGATGTGGAGAAATAGGAACACTCTTACACTGCTGGTGGGAGTGTAAATTAGTTCAACCATTGTGGAAGACAGTGTGGCGATTCCTCAGGGACCTAGAAATAGAAATTTCATTTGACCCAGCAATCCCATTACTGGGTATCTATCCAAAGGACTATAAATCGTTCTACTATAAGGACACATGCACACGAATGTTCAGGGTAGCACTGTTTACATTAGCAAAGACCTGGAACCAACGCAATTCCCATCGATGATAGACTGGACTGGGAAAATGTGGCACATATACACCATGGAATATTATGCAGCAATCAAAAATGATGAGTTTGTGTCCTTTGTAAGGACATGGATGAATCTGGAGAACATTATTCTCAGCAAACTGACACAAGAACAGAAAAAGAAATACCGCATATACTCACTCATAGGCGGGTGAGAAAAATGAGAACACATGGACACAGGGAGGATGCCTACTAAACACTGGGGATAATTGGGGGAATGGGGGAGGGACAGTGGGGGGTGCTGGGGAAAGATAACCTGGGGATAAGTGACAAGTGTGGGTGAAGGGGAGTAAGGCAGCAAAACACACTGCCATGTGTGTACCTAAGCAACTAACTTACATGTTCTGCACATGTACCCCAAAACCTATAATGCAATAAAAATTTAAAAATTTTTTTTAAAAAGAAGAAGCAATAAACACGAATTAGGAATAAAAAGAAATAAAGCACACCTGTGGAATATTCAGGAGACTTTTTCATGTGGTCTCTCATTCAATGTGTCATTGAAAAATGTGGTGTATTCGGGAGACTCTTTCATGTAGACACATATTCAGAGCCTCAGTGCATAAGACAGGTCCTTGTTATAGTACGAAATCTAATTAGTATGACAACATCTTCTGAGGCTCACTGAATAATACGCACCTGGAGAATAATTTGGAGTCTATTTTCGATATGCATTCATTCAGAGCCTCGGTAAATAATGCAGACCTGTGGAGCAGCAAGGAGTCTATTTCACTTGAAAACACATTCATAGCCTCAGTGGATAATATGCACGTGTGGATTAGTCAGGATTACATTTTATATGGCCACTTACTTGTAACCGCAATAAATACTGCACAAATGTAAAGTACTCAGCAGTCTATTTCATATAGTCACTCAAACGGAGATTCATTGAATAATAAAATTATTTGAGATAGACTGCCTCCTGTTTCATATGGTCATACAATAGAGCCTCACTGAGTGACACACACCTGGGGAAGTGTTAGGAGTGTCCTTTACATAGCCTCTCATTTACAGCCTAAGGGAATAATGCACATTTGTGGAATAGACACTAGTCTATTTTATATGGCCACAAAATCAAAGCCTGAGTCACTAATACACAACTTTGGAAAAGTCACTAGTCTATTCCATATGCCCAAATATTTAGAGTCAGAGTCAATAATACACGCCTGTAGATTATTCAGGAAAACATTTCATGTGCACAAAGTTTCAGAGCCTCAGTGAATAATAGATACCTGAGGAATACTCTGGACGCTCTTACATGTGGCATTTCTTCAGAAGTTCATTGAGTAAATAACTGCTGTATTGTAGTCAGAATTTTATTTCATATCGCCACCAACTCAGAGCCTAACTGAATAACAGACAGTTTGGGAAAGACAGGATTCTATTTTGTATAGCCACTCATTTACAGCCGAATGTAAAACTCACGCCTGAGTAGTATATAGGAGTCTCTATTTTATGGTCACTCATTCAGAGCCTCAGAGAATAATGCAGACGTATGGAAATGTCAGGAGTGTACTTGACATGGCCATTTATTTAGTTCCTCAGTGAAGAATCATATATATCTGGAAAATACTCAGGATTCTATTATATATAGCCACTTATTAAGAGACTCACTGAATAATGCACACCTGGAGAATTGTCTGGAGACTATTTGATATGACCATTCACCCAGCGACTCAGTGGAAAACGCAGAGCTGAGAAATAGTCAAGAGGACAGAGTCAGGAGTCTATTTTATGTGGTCACTCTTTCAGAAACTGACTGAAGAATACACACCTTGGAAATAGTCAGAGTCCAGGTCATATGGCCACTCAATCACAGCATTACCGAATAATGCACAATGGGGCAATAGTAAGGAGTCTATTTCATATGGCCTCTCATTCAGAGCTTCAGTGCGAAATAAACAGCTGTGGAGGAGTGAGGACCCTATTGACGGTAGCCTCAAATAAAGCAGCTCCGTGAATGATACACACATCTGTGAGAGTCAGGAGACTATTTGATATGGACACTCATACAGAACCTCTTCGAATATTGCACATGTGGGGAATAATCACTAGTCTATTTCATATGGTGGTTTGTTTGGACGGTCAAAAAATAACGCGCCCCTGTTGAGTAAAATGCGGTCTATTTTAAAAGGCCACTCTTTCAGTGTATTAGTGAATAACTTGTATATCTGATAATTCAGGAATCTCTTTCACATGGCCACTCGTTCTGGGCCTCTGTGAATAATACTCCCCTCAGAAACAGTCAAGGGTCTACTTCAAATGCCTACACATTCAGAGTCTCTGTAAATAATGAACACGTGGGCAATACACCTGAGTCTCTTTGTTATGCCCACTTAGTTAAAGTCTTATACAATAATACACACCTGGTGAAGAGTTAAGAGTCTACTTCATGTAACCGCTCATTTGGATCCTCAGTGAATAATCCACACCAGGATTATAGTTTAGCATTTTTTATATGGCCACTCATTCTGTGCCTCCCTGAATCATACACACCTCGGGAATTCTCAGGATTCTATTTCATACTACCACGTATTTAGAACCTTATTGAATAATTCACAATGGAGCAATAGTCAGGTGTCTATTTTGTATGGCCACTCATTCAGAGTTTCAGTGAATAATGAACTTCTATGGAGTAATCAGGACACTGTTTAAGATAGCCATAAATTAAGTGCCTTCCTGAATGACACAAACCTGTGTGGTAGTCAGGAGTCTATTTCATATGAACTCTAATTCTGTGAAATGCTGTGTAATACACACCTGTGGGAGTTTCAGGAGTCTATTTGGTATGGACACTCATACCGAACCTGTTGGAATAATGTATACATGGAGAATAATGATGTGTCTATGTCATACGGCTACTCATTCAAATAAACAGTGAATAATTACACATGTGAAGTCATTAAAATTCTTCTTCATATTGTCCCTCTTTTACAGCCTCACTGAATATTACACACTTGTGATATAGTCTGGAGTCTATATTTTATGGCCACTAATTCAGAGAATCAGTGAATACTTCACACCTGCGGAATAGACAGAAGTCTCTTTCCTATGGCTACCCGTTGAGAGCTTCACTAAATGTACACACATGGATAAATAGTCAGGATTTACTTGTATGTCCGCATTCAGAGTCTCAACTAAATAATGCACACCTGTGGAATAGTCGGGAGACTCTTTCATGTGGCCTCTCATTAAATATGTCATTGAAAAATGTGGTGCAGTCAGGAGAATCTTTCATGTATTCACATATTGAGAGCCTCAGTGCATAAGATAGATCCTTGATATAGTAAGAAATCTAATTAGTGCGGCTCCATTTTCTGAGGCTCACTGAATAATACACACCTGAAAAATAATTTGGAGTCTATTTTTGATGGACATTCATTCAGAGGCTCGGTAAATAATGTAGACCTGTGGAGTAGCCAGCTGTCTATTTCATTAAAACACACATTCATAGCCTCAGTGGATACCATGCACGTGTGCATTAGTCAGTATTCCATTTTAATATAGCCACTGACTCGTAACCTCAATGAATAATGCACAAATGTAAAGAACTCAGCAGTCTATTTCATATAGACATTCATTCAGAGATTCACTGAATAATAAAAATATTTGAGAAAAACAGCCTCCTGTTTCATGTGGTCATATAAAAAGAGCATCACTGAGTGACACACACCTGGGGAAGTGTTAGGAGTGTACTTTACATAGCCTCTCATTTGCAGCCTAAGGGAATAAAGCATACGTGTGGAACAGACACTAGTCTATTTAATATGTCCACAAAATCTAAGCCTGAGTCAGTAATACACAACTTTGGAATAGTCACTAGTCTATTCCATATGCTCAAATATTTAGAGTCAGTGTCAATAATACACACCTGTAGACTAGTCAGGAAACCATTTCATATGGCCAAAGTTTCAGAGCCTCAGTGAATAATAAATACCTGAGGAATACTCTGGACGCTATTACATGTGGCATTTCTTCAGAGGTTCATTGAGTAAAGAACTGCTGTATTGTAGTCAGAATTCTATTTCATATAGCCACATACTCAGACCCTAACTGAATAACAGACACCTTGGGAAAGTCAGGATACTATTTGGTGTAGCCACTCATTTACAGCCGAATGTAATAACTCACGCCTGAATAGTATATAGGAGCTTCTATTTTTTGCACTCATTCAGAGCCTCACAGAATAATACAGATGTATGGAAATGTCAGGAGTGTACTTGACATGGCCAATTATTCTGTTCCTCAATGAAGAATCATATATATCTGGAAAATACTCAGGATTTTATTATATATAGCCACTTATTAAGAGACTCACTGAATAATGCACACCTGGAGAATTGTCTAAAGACTATTTGAAATGACCGTTCGCCCATCGACTCAGTGGAAAATGCAGAGCTGGGAAATAGTCAAGGGGACAGAGTCAGGAGTCTATTTTATGTTGTCACTCGTTCAGAAACTGACTGAAGAATACACACCATGGGAATAGTCAGAGTCCAGGTCATATGGCCACTCAATCACAGCATTACCAAATAATGCACAATGGGGCAATAGTAAGGGGTCTATTTCATATGGCCTATCATGCGGAGCTTCAGTGCCCAATAAACAGCGGTGGAGGGGGGAGGACCCTATTGACGGTAGCCCCAATTAAAGCAGCTCCGTGTAAGATACACACATGTGTGAGAGTCAGGAGACTATTTGATATGGACACTCATACAAAACCTCTTCGAATATTGCACATGTGGGAAATAATCGCTTGTTTATTTCATATGGTGGTTTGTTTGGAGAGTCAAAAATAATGTGCACCTGTGGAGTAAAATGCTGTCTATTTCATAAGGCTACTCTTTCAATGTTTTAGGGAATAACATGTATATCTGATAATTCAGGAATCTCTTTCACATGGCCACTCGTTCTTGGCCTCTGTGAATAATACTCCCCTTAGAAACAGTCAAGGGTCTACTTCAAATGCCTACAAATTCAGAGTCTCTGTAAGTATTGAACACCTCAGAAATACACCGGAGTCTTTTTTTTATGCCCACTTAATCAGAGTCTCATTCAATAATACACACCTGGGGAAGAGTTAAAAGTCTACTTCATGAAGCCACTCATTTCGATCCTCAGTGAATGATCCACACCAGGGAAATAGTCGAGCATTTTTTATATGGCCACTCATCCTGTGCCTCCCTGAATGATTCACACCTGGGGAATTTTCAGTATTCTATTTCATACTACCACTCATTTAGAACCTTATTGAATAATTCACAATGAAGCAATAGTCAGGTGTTTATTTTGTATGGCCTCTCATTCAGAGTTTCGTGAACAATGAACTTCTATGGAGTAATCAGGACTCTGTTTAAGATAGTCATGAATTAAGTGCCTTCCCAAATGACAAAAACCTGGGTGGTAATCAGGATTCTATTTGATATGAACTCTAATTCTGTGTAAGGCTGAGTAATACCCACCTGGGGAAGTTTCAGGAGTCTATTTGGTATGGACACTCATACCGAACCTGTTGGAATAATGCACACATGGAAAATAATGTGGTGTCTATATAATACGGCTACTCATTCAGAAAAACATTGAATAACGCATATGTGGAGTCATTAGAATTCTGATTCATATGGCCCCTCTTTCACAGCCTCACTGAATATTACACACTTGTGATATAGTCTGGAGTCTATATTTTATGGCCACTCATTCAGAGAATCACTAAATAATTCACATCTGCGGAATAGTCAGATGTCACTTTCCTATGGGTACCCATAGAGAGCCTCAGTAATGTACACACCTGGATAAATAGTCAGAATTTACTTGTATCTCCTCATTAAGAGTCTCACTAAATAATGGACACCTGTGGAATAATCAGGAGACTTTTTCATGTTGCCTCTCATTCAATGTGTCATTGAACAATGTGGTGTAGTCAGGAGACTCTTTCATGTAGACACATATTCAGAACGTCAGTGCATAAGACACACACTTGATATAATAAGAAATCTAATTAGTATGGCCACATCTTCTGAGGCTCACTGAATAATACACACCTGGAAAATAATTTGGAGTCTATTTTCGATGGACATTCATTCAGAGCCTCGGTAAATAATGCAGACCTGTGTAGTAGCCAGGAGTCTATTTTATTTGGAAACACAATCATAGTCTCAGTGGATAATATGCACGTTTGGATTAGTCAGGATTACATTTTATATGGCCACTGACTCGTAACCTCAATGAATAATTCACGAATGTAAAGTACTCAGCAGTCTATTTCATATAGCCACTCATACAGAGATTCACTGAATAATAAAATTATTTTAGATGGACCGCCTCCTGTTTCATATGGTCATATTTGGTATGAGAGCCTCACTGAGTTACACACACCTGCGGAAGTGTTAGGAGTGTACATTACATAGCCTCTAATTTGCTGCCTAAGGGAATAATGCACACGTGTGGCATAGAAACTAGTTTCTTTTATATGGCCACAAAATCAAAGCCTGAGTAAGTAATACACAACTTTGGAATAGTCTCTAGTCTATTCCATATGCCCAAATATTTAGAGTCAGTGTCAATAATACACACCTGTAGACTTGTCAGGAAACTGTTTAATATGGCCAAAGTTTCAGAGCGTCAGTGAATAATAAATACCTGAGGAACACTCTGGACGCTATTACATGTGGAATTTTTTCAGAGGTTCATTGAGTAAAGAACACGTGTATTGCAGTCAGAATTCTATTTCATATAGCCACATACTCAGACCCTAACTGAATAACAGACACCTTGGGAAAGTCAGGATTCTATTTCGTATAGCCACTCATTTACAGCCAAATGTAATAACTCACTCCTGAGTAGTATATAGGAGTCTCTATTTTATGGCCACTCATTCAGAGCCTCACAGAATAATGCAGACGTATGGAAATGTCAGGAGTGTACTTGACATGGCCACTTTTTCAGTTCCTCAGTTAAGAATCATATATATCTGGAAAATACTCAGGATTCTATTATATATAGACACTTATTAAGAGACACACTGGGGCAAGATGGCGTCGTAGAAGCAACTCAGGATTGCAGCTTTCAGTGAAGGCACAGAGGGTGAGTCCTAGCCGCATTCTCGGATGGACCTTTTTTGCCCACAGAGCGTTGAAAGACCCAGGTGTGGGAGAGACAGGAGATGCTTTGCCGGCTAATGCAGCCGGCTTGCGTGGCCGCTTCGGCCGGCACTGCAGCAGGACTCCACACGGAACTCACTGGTCTGGGTGCCCTGTTAAACAGGCAATCTGAGATTTGGAAGGGCAGATTGGCATGTCCATCTGTTTGAACGGGACTTGGACAGTGAGCCAGACCAGGAGTTTCCTGGGAAGCGCGATCTGAGCCAGTGCAGTGGGCAGTGGCACGGGAGATTGCACGGATCCCAGTGCCCTATCAGCAGGCTACTGGTGCACCAGTGAGAGAGTCGACCTTTCCGCTTGTGGAGAGGGAGTGAGAGAGAGAGAGGATGGACTCTGAGGCAGGGAGCTGGGTGATCGAGCTCAGCAGTCCCACCCTCATGGGAACAAGCAGAGCGGCGACTAAAGATGCTTGGGGCTGAGAGTTCTGCTGCCGGCATCTAGGACGGTGCAGCCCGGTGAGGGAGGGGCGTCCACCATTGCTGACGCAATCCGCCCCTACTGAAGTACCGCCCAGGGCTGACGCAGCCTGACGTTGCCGAGGCAACCTGCCATAACAGAGAGACTCCGCCAGGAGCGCTCCACAGCAGAAGGAAGCCCAGCAGCAACAGGGTGGACCCGCGCTAGCAGGTCAGAGCCCCGGGAGGCAAATAGTGAATAGACTGCCACCTAGTGGGGCAGGACAGTGCAACAGATACTCATAAAGAAAGCCCCAACTCCCTGAGACAAAGCATCTAAGGGGGAAGAAAAAAAGGGTGGTGTTTTATGAGTTCTATTGCAGCAGACATAAACAACCTCCCAACAACGCTGAATGAACAACGGAGCTCACAGCTCAGCACTGGAGCTCCTATAAAGCACAGACTGTCTCCTCAAGCAGCTCCCTGACCCTGGTACATCCAAAGAGTCACCCCAAAAAAGGACTAATAAGACTGACATTTGGTGGGCATCATTCTGGAACAAAGACAGCAGAAGAAGAAACTGGTATCATCCCTCATTGTTCCACAGCTGCTACAGGTATACTCCAGACAAGCAGGGCCTGGAGTCGTCCTCAGCACTCATACAGCAGAGGGGCGAGACCATTAGAAGGAAAACTAAGTAACAGAAATACTTCATCATCATCAATCTCAGCATCAACAAAGACACCCAATTGAAAAATCAGCAACGACTAAGACGACAGGCGGATAAATCCATAAAGATGGGAAGAAACCAGTGCAAAAAGGAGGAAAACACCTGAAACCAAAACACCTCACCTGCTACAAAGGACCAAAACTCCTCACCAGCAAGGGAAACAAGCTGGATGGAGAATGAGTGTGATGAAATGACGGAATCAGACTTCAGAAAGTGGATAATGAGAAACTTCAGGGAACTAAAAGAACATGTTCTAAATCAGTGCAAAGAAACTAAGAATCTTGAAAAAAGATTTGAAAAAAGATTCGAGGAGTTGATAACAAGAATTGACAACTTAGAGAGGAATATGAATGAATTGAAGGAGCTGAAAAACACAACACGAGAACTTCGTGAAGCATGCACAAGTTTCAACAGCCGAATTGACCAAGCAGAAGAAAGAATATCAGAAGTTGAAGATCAACTCAATGAAATAAAACGTGAAACCAAGATTAAAGAAAAAAGCACAAAAAGAAATGAACAAAATCTCCAAGAAATGTGGGACTATGTGAAGAGACCCAACCTACGTTTGATAGGTGTACCAGAATGTGGTGAAGAGAATGAATCTAAGCTGGAAAACAGAAGCATCGGAGGCAACACAACATATCTATGGCCATATTATCTTTGATAAACCAGACAAAAACAAGCAATGGGGAAAGGATTCCCTATTTAATAAATGGTGTTGGGAAAACTGACTAGCCATGTGCAGAAAGCAGAAACTGGACCCCTTCCTGACACCTTACACTAAAATTAACTCCAGATGGATTAAAGACTTAAACATAAGACCTGACACCATAAAAACCCTAGAAGAAAATCTAGGCAAAACCATTCAGGACATAGGAGTAGGCAAGGACTTCATGAATAAAACACCAAAAGCATTGGCAACAAAAGCCAAAATTAGACAAATGGGACCTAATCAAACTCCACAGCTTCTTCTCGGCAAAAGAAACTGTCACTAGAGTGAATCAGCAACCATCAGAATGGGATTAAATCTTTGCAGTTTACACATCAGACAAAGGGCTGATATCCAGAATCGACAAAGAACTCAAACAGATTTACCGAAAAAAAACAAACAAGCCGATTCAAAAATGGGCAAAGGATATGAACAGACACTTTACAAAAGAAGACATACATGAGGCCAACAAACATATGAAAAAATGCTCATCATCACTGGTGATTAGAGAGATGCAAATCAGAACCACATTGAGATACCATCTCATGCCAGTTAGAATGGCGATCATTAAAAAATCTGGAGACAGCAGATGCTGGAGAGAATGTGGAGAAATAGGAACGCTCTTACACTGTTGGTGGGAGTGTAAATTAGTTCAACCATTGTGGAAGACAATGTGGCGGTTCCTCAGGGTTCTAGAAATAGAAATTCCATTTGACCCAGCAATCCCATTACTGGGTATATATGCAAAGGACTGTAAATTGTTCTACTGTAAGGACACATGCACACGAATGTTCATTGCAGCACTGTTTACAATAGCAAAGAACTAGAACCAACCCAAATGCCCAACGATGATAGACTGGACTGGGAAAATGTGGCACATATACACCATGGAATATTATGCAGCAGTCAAAAATGATGAGTTTGTGTCCTTTGTAAGGACATGAATGAATCTGGAGAACATCATTCTCAGCAAACTGACACAAGAACAGAAAAAGAAATACCGCATATACTCACTCATAGGTGGGTGAGAAAAATGAGAACACATGGACACAGAAAGGTGGTCTAGTATGCACTGGGTTCTATTGGGGGGAATGGGGGAGGGACAGCGGGGGTGCTGGGGAGGGATAGCCTGGGGATGAATGCCAAATGTGAGTGAAGGGGAGGAAGGCAGCTAAACACACTGCCACGTGTGTACCTATGCAACTATCTTGCACATTCTGCATATGTACCCCAAAACCTATAATGCAATAAAAATTAAAAAAAAAGACACACTGAATAATGCACACCTGGAGAATTGTTTGGAGACTATTTGATATGACCATTCACCCAGCGAATCAGTGAAAGGTGCAGAACTGAGAAATAGACAAGAGGACAGTGTCAGTAGTCTATTTAATTTGGTTACTCATTCAGAAAAATACTGAAGAATACACACCTTGGGAACAGTCCGAGTCCAGGTCATATGGCCACTCAATCACAGCATTACCAAATAATGAACAATGGGGCAATAGTAAGGAGTTTATTTCATATGGCCTCTCATTCTGAGCTTCACTGTGTAATAAACAGCTGTGTAGGAGTGAGGACCCTGTTGTAGGTAGCCCGAAATTAAGCAGCTCCGTGTATGATACACACATGTGTGAGAGTCATGAGAGTACTTGATATGGACACTCATACAGAACCACTTCAATTATTGCACATGTGATGATTAATCACTAGTCCATTTTATATGGTGGTTCGTTTGGAGAATCAAAAAATTACACACCTGTGGAGTAAACTGCGGTCTATTTCATAAGGCCACTCTTTCTGTGTTTTTCTGAATAACATGTATATCTGATAAGTCAGGAATATCTTTCACATGGCCACTTGTTCTGGCCCTCTGTGAATAATACTCCCCTCAGAAACAGTCAAAGGTCTACTTCAAATGCCTACACATTCAGAGTCTCTGTAAGTAATGAACACCTGGGCAATACACCTGAGTCTCTTCTTTATGCCCACTGTGTCAGAGTCTCATTCAATAATACACACCCGGGGAAGGGTTAAGAGTCTACTTCTTGTAGTCACTCATTTAGATCCTCAGTGAATAATCCACACCAGGGTAATAGTCGAGCATTTTTATATGTCCACTCATTCTGTGCCTCCCTGAATGATACACACCTCAGGAATTCTCAGAATTCTATTTCATACTACCACTCATTTAGTTCCTTATTTTATAATTTACTATGGAGCAATAGTCAGGTGTCTATATTGTATTGCCCCTCATTCAAAGATTCAGTGAATAATGAACTTCTATGGAGTAATCAGAACACTGTTTTAGATAGCCATGGATTAAGTGTCTTCCTGAATAATACACACCTGGGTGGTAATCAGGAGTGTATTTCATATGAACTTTAATTCTGTGTAATGCTGAGTAATACACAGAACCTCTTCAAATATTGCACATGTGAAGAATAATCACTCGTCCCTTTCATATGGTCGTTCGTTTTGACAGTCAAAAGATAACACTGGAGAGGTGTGATAAACACAGGAGATTGGAGGGTACACACGGGAGAGAGTGGGTACACAAAGGATAGAAGAAGATACACAAAGGAGATTGTGATACACACAGAAGAGTAGGAAATACACTGAGGAGAGAGGAGGATACACACAAGAGAAAGGAGAATAAACACAGGAGAAAGAAATACACACAGGAGAGAGAAGCATACACTCAGGAGAGGGTGATACACACAGAAGAAAGAAGAATAAACACAAGAGAGAGGAAGATACACACAGGACAGGGGGAAACACACAGGAGAAAAAACCGTACACACAGTATAAAAAAGGATACACACAGCAGAGAAGAGGATACAAGCAGGAGAGAGGGGATACACAAAGGAGAGAGGAAAATACACACAGGGAGATAAAGTATACACAGAAAAGGGAGGGAGTTACACATAGGAGAGAGGGGGATACAAACTAAAGAGAGAAGGCTACACACAGGGGAGAGGGGAAATACACACAAAAGAGAGGGTTGATATACACAGGAGAGAAAAATGATACAC
This sequence comes from Saguinus oedipus, assembly GCA_031835075.1. Lineage (NCBI taxonomy): Eukaryota > Metazoa > Chordata > Mammalia > Primates > Cebidae > Saguinus > Saguinus oedipus. The sequence continues at coordinate 78,107 of JASSZA010000201.1, forward strand.
ACAGGAGAGAGTAGGGTACACACAGGAGAAAGGTGGATACACACTGGAGAGAGAAGGGTACACACAGGAGAGGGGACTACACACAGGAGTGAGGAGGATTCACAGAGGAAAGAATAGGATACACACAGGAGACAGGAGAATACGCAAAAATGAGGGAAGGATACACACGGTAGACAGAAAAATACACACAGGAGACAGAAGGATACAAACAGAAGAGTGGTGATAAGAACAGGAGAGATGAGGGTTCACGCAGGAGAATAGAAAATACACACATGAGAGAGATGGGTACACACAGGTGAGAGGAGAATACACACAGCAGAGAGGAGGATACACACAGGAGAGAGGGCATACACACAGGAGTGAGAAATATCCACACAGGAGAGAATGGAATGTACACAGGAGAGAGGTGGATACACACCAAAGTGGGGCATACACACAAAAGAGAGAAAATACACACAGGAGAGAGGGGGGATACAAACGGAGAGTGCTGATCCACACAGGATAGTTGAGGGTACACACAGGAGAGAGGGGGCACACATAGGAGAGAAGAGAATACACAAAGGAAAAAAGGATACACACAGGAGTGTAGGGAATAAACAAAGGAGAGAGGAGGATACACAAAAGATAGAAGAAGATAAACACATTAGAGGGAGATACACACAGAAGAGAGGGTCTTACACACAAAAGAGGGCGGATACACAAAGGATAAAAAGGGATAAACACAGGAAAGAGTAAAAAACACGAAGGAGAGGGGGATACACACAGGAGAGAGGGGCGTAGACACAGGAGAAAACAGAATACACACAGAAAAAAGGAAGATACACACAGGAGAGAGGAGATACACAATGGAGAGAGGGGGATACACACAGGAGAGAGAAGGGATACACACAGGAGAAAGGGTGTTACATACAGGAGAAAGGAGGGATATGCACAGGAGAGAGAAGGGATACCCACAGGAGAGAGGATGCACACAAAAGAGAGGAGAAGACACACAGGAGAAAAAAAATACACGCAGGAGAGAGGAGGGTAAACACAGAATAGAGGGGGATTCACACAGGAGAGAGGAGTATACAGGCAGGAGAAAGGAGGATACACACACGAGATAGAAAGATACACACAGCCGAGAAGAGAATGCACAGAGAAGAGAAGACAATACACACTGGAGAGCGGGGGATACACACAAAGAAGAGGGAGATACTAACAACGAGAGGAAAATAAACAGAGGAGAAAGGAGGATACACACAGGAGAGAGGAGGATACACACAAGTGAAAGGAGGATACACAAAGGAGAGGGGAAGCACACAGGAGAGTGTGGGATACACACAGGCGGGAAAGATAAACACAGAAAAGGGGCTATACACACAGGAGAGAGGGGGATACACACAAAAGAGGAAGATACACACAGGAAAGAGGGGCTTATGCACAGGAGAGAGGAGGATACACACAGGACAGAGGGTGAATACACACAAAAAAAGAGGAGAATAGACACAGGAGAGTGAAGCATACACAGAAAAGAGAGGGGAAAACACACAGGAGAGAGGGGGATACACACAGAGAAAACAGGATAAATACAAAAGAGAGGAGGATACACACCAAAAAGAGAAGGATACAGATATAAGAGAGGAAGATACACGCAGAAGATTGGAGGATACACAGGAGAGAGGTGGATAAACACAAGAGAGGGAAAAATACACGCAGGAGAGAGGAGGATACACACAAAAGAGAGGGAAAATATACAGAGGAGAGAGGAGGATACACACAGGAGTGGCGTGATACACACAAGATAGAGGAGGGTACACACAGTAGAAAGTTGAACACACACAGGACAGAGGAGGATACACAAAAAAGAGGAGGATACACACAAAAGAGAGGGGGATAATCCGAGAAGAAAGGAGGATACACAAGGCGAGAGGAGGATACACACAGGAGGGGGAATACACACAGAAAAAAGGACCATAAACACAGGAGAGGGGGATACACACAAGAGTAAGAAAAATACACAAAAAATAAAGGAGGATACACACAAGACAGGGAGATACACACAGGAGACTGGGGCGTACACACAGGAGAAAGGAGGATGCACACAGCAGAGAGGAGGATACACACAGAAGAGAGGAAATACACACAAGAGAGAGGAAGATAAAAACTGAAGAGAGGGAAGACACACACAGGAGAGAGGGTGGATACACACAGGAGAGAGGGTGGATACACACAAGAGAGAGGGGTGATACACACACACAAAAAATGATATACACAGAAGAGAGGAGGATACACACAGGAGAAAGAAGGATACACACTGGTTTGAGAAAGATACACACAGGAGGGGGGATACACACAGGAGTGAAAAGGATACACACAGGAAAGAAGAAAATACACACAGGAGAGTGGAGGATACACACAAATGAGGGAAGGATACACACGATAGACAGAAGGATACACAGAGGAGAGAGAAGAATACACACAGGAGAGGGGTGATACACACAGGAGACATGAGGGTTCACATAGGAGAAAAGAGGATACATACAGGAGAGAGACGGATACACACAGGAGAGAGGAGTATACACACAGCAGGGAGGAGGATACACACAGGAGAGAGGGTATACACACAGGAGTGAGGAAGATCCACACAGGAGAGAAGGGAGTGCAAACAGGAGAGAGGTGGGTAAACAGAGAAGTGGGACATACGCACAGCAAAGAGGAGGATTTACACAGGAGAGAGAAAAATACACGCAGGAGATGGGGATACATACAAGAGAGAGGAGGATACACACAGGAGAGAGAGGGTATACACATGGAGAGTGGTGATACACACAGAACAGTGGAGGGTACACACAAGAGAGGGGGTACATACAGTAAAGAAAAGAATACACAATGGAGAATGGGATACACACAGGAGAGAAGGGAATAAACAGAGGAGAGAGGAGGATACACACAGGAGCGAGGAGAATAAAAACAGGACAGAGGGATACACACAGGAGAGAGGGGCATGCACAAAGAAGAGGGGTATGCACACAGGAGAAGGGGACGTAGACACAAAAGAAAGGAGGATACACACAGCAGAGAGGAGAATACACACAGGAGAGAGAAGATACACAGAGGAGAGAATGGGATACACACAGGAGAAAGAAGGGATAAACAGGAGAGAGGGGGTTACACACAGAAGAAAAGAGGGATAAGCACAGGAGAGAGAATTGATACCCACAGGAGAGAGAAAGATACACACAGGAGAGAAAAGGATACACACAGGAGAAATGAGAATGCGCACAGGAGAGAGAAGGATACATACAGGAGTGAGGAGGAGACACACAGGGGAAAGAAGGATACACGCAGGAGAGAGTAGGATACACACAGGAGAGAGAAGGATACGAACAGGAGAGAGGAGGATACACGCAGAAGACAAAAGGATACACACAGGAGGTTGGAGGAAACACAGAAAAGAGAGGAGGATACACACAGGAGAAAGAGAAATACACACAGAAGAGAAGAGAATACACACAGAAGAGGGGAGATACACACAGGAGAGAGAAGGGTACACATAGGAGAAAGGAGGATACAAACAGATGTCAGAAAGATTCACAAAAAGAGGGAAATACACATTAAAGGGGGTAGACACCGATGAGAGAAAAGAATACACACAGGAGAGAAAAGGATACACACAGGAGAGGGAAATAACAACAGAAAAAAGGGGCATACACACAGGAGAGGGGGACACACAAAGGAGAAAGGGGGATATACACAGGAGAGAAAAGGATACACACAGGAGAGGGGGACAGACACAAAAAAAGGGACGTAGACACAGGAGAAAAAATACAAGCAGCAGAGAAAAGAATACACACAGGAGAGAGAGGATACACACAAAAGAGAGGAGGATACAGAGGAGAGAGGAAAATACACACACAAGATAAAAAATACACACAGGAGACAGAAAAATACAAACAGCTTAGTGGGGGATACACAAAAAAGATGGGTGATACACACAGGAGAGAGGACGGTACACACAGGATAAGGGTATACAAACAGGAAAGAGAGGGATACACACAGGAGAAAGGATACACACAGGAGAGAGGGACATACACATATAAAAGGGTGATAAACAAAGGAGAAAGGGGGATAAACACAGGAGAGGAAAGGATACACACAGGAAAGAGGAGGAAACAAACAGGAGAGAGGGGATACACACAAAAGAGGGGAATACACACAGGAGAAAGGGGGTATACACACAGGAAAGAAAGGTGTTACACAAAGTAGAGAAGGGGAAAACACACAGGAGAGCGGAGAGATAAACACAGTAGAGAGAAAAATACACACAAAAGAGAGGAGGATAAACACAGGAGAGAAAAGTTTTCACACAGGAGAGGGGCATACACAAAAGAGAGAGGGGGATACACACAGGAGCGCTGGATACATACAGGAGACAGGGAAATACACACAGGAGAGAGGGGTATACACACAAGATATAAAGATACAAACAGAAGAGAGGGGGATAAACACAGGAGAGAGGAGAATACACACAGGAGATAGAAGGATACACACAGGAGAAAGGAGGATACACAAAAAACAGGGTAAACACACAGGAGAGAGAGGGATTCATACAAATGAGAAAGATAAACACAGAGGAGGGGTGGATACACACAGGAGAGAGGGGAATACACACAGGAGAGAAAAATACATAAAGGAGAGAGGGGCTTATGCACAGGAGAGAGGAGGATACACACAGGAGAGAGAGGGAATACACACAGAAGAGAAGGGGATAGACAAAAAAGAGTAAAGCAAACACACAGGAGGGAGGAAAATACACACAAGAGAGAGGAGGATACACAGAGAGGAAAAAGAATAAATATAAAAGAGAGGAGGATACACACAAAAGATAGGAGGATACAAATAGAAGAGAGGAGGATACATGCTGGAGATTGGAGGATACATGCAGAAAATTGGAGGATACACAAAAGAGAGAGGAGGATACACACAGGACAGAGGAGTATACACACAGAAAAGGGGCATACACACAGAAGAAAGAAAGATTCTCACAGGAGCGTTGGACACATACAAGAGACAGGGAAATACACACAACAGAGAAGGGGATACACACAGGAGAGGTGGATACACACAGGAGAGAGGGAATATACACACAGAATAGAGGAGGAAACACACAGAAGAGGGAAGGATACACACAGGAGAGAGGAGGATACACACAGGAGAGGGGGATACACACAGGGGAGTGGGCATACACACATAAAATGATGATAAACACAGTAGAAAGTGGGTACACACAGAAGAGAGGAGGATACTCACAGGAAAAGGTGATACAAACAGGACAGAAAAATACACACAGGTGAGAGGAGGATACACACAGGAGGGAGGGGCGTAAACACAGAAAAGTGGGGATACACAGAGGAGATAGGGGGATACACAAATAAGAAAGGGATAAACACAGGAGAGGGAAATACACAAAGGAGCGAGGGGGATGCACACAGGAGAAAGGGAAATACACACAGGAAAGAGGAGGATACACACAGGAGATAGAATGATACACACAGGAGAGGGGGGATACACACAGTAGAGAGAAAGATACACACAGGAGAGAGGAGGATACAGAGAAGAGAGAGGAAGATACACACAGAAGAGAAGGAGATACACACAGGAGTGGGGGATACACACAGAAGAGAGTGGGTACACACAAAAGCGTTGAATACATGCAGGAGACAGAAAAATACACAGAGGAGAGAGGGGGATACACACAGAAGAGGGGTATACACACAGGAGAGAGGGAGATACACACAGTAGAGAGGAGTATACACAAGAGAGAGTGGGATACACATAGGAGAGAGGGGAATACACATAAGAGAGAGGGGCATACACACAGGAGAGAGGGGGATCCACACAGGAGAGAGAAAGATACACAAAGGAGAGATGAAGATACATGCAGGAGAGAGAAGTATACACAGGAGAAAGTGGGATACACACAGGAGAGAAAAGAATACACAAAGGAGAAAAATACACACAGGTAAGAGAAGGATACACACAGGAAAATGGGGCGTACCCACAGAATAGGGAAGTTAAACAAAAAAGAGAAGTGGATACACAAAGGAGAAAGGGATACACACAGGAGAAAGAACTACACACAAGAGCGAGGGAGGTGCACACAGAAGAAAGGAGAATACACACAGGAAAGAGGAGAATACACACAGGAGAGAGGAGCATATACACAGGAGAGAGGGTGATACACACAGGAGAAAGGAAGATACACACAGGAGAGTGGGGCACACAAACATGAGGGTGGAAAATACACACAAAAGAGAGGAATATACACAGAGTGGTAGAAGGATACACACAGGAGTGAGGAGGATACACACTGGGGAGAAGAGGATACCCACAGGAGATGGGAACATACGCACAAAAGAGGAAATGATACACACAGGAGAAGAGGATACACACAGAAGAGAGGAAGATAGGCACGGGAGAGAAGTATACACAGAAGAGAGAGGGGATACACAAGGGAGAGAGGGGAAAAACACAGGAGAGGGGGTACATACAGAAAAGAGGGGCATAGACAGAGGAGAGGGAATGATACACGCTGGAGAGAAAAGGATACACACAGGAGAGAGGGGGATACACACAGGAAAGAGGAGAGATAAACACAGGAGAGAGAAGAATACATAAAAGAGAGAGGAGGATACACAGATGTGAAAGGAAGATACACACAGGAGAGAGGATACACACAGGAGAAAGGGGGATAGAGACAGTAGAGTGGGAGATACACAGGGGGAGGGGGATACACACAAGAGAGAGGAGTATACACAAAGGAGAGAAGAGAATACACACAAGAGAGAGGAGGATACACACAGGTGAAGGAAGAATACAAACAGGAGAGTGGAGGATACACACAGGAGAGAGGGGAATAAACACAGAAAAGAGGAGGATACACATAAGAGAGAGGAGGATACACACAAGAGAAAGAAAGATACACACAGGGGAAAGGAGGATACACACAAAAGAAAAAAGGATACACATAGGGGAGAGGAAGATACACACAGGAGACAGAGGAATACACACAGGGGGATGGGGAAAATACAAGAGAAAGGAGGATACACAGAGGAGAGAGGAGAAAACAAAAAGGAGAGAGAGAATACACACAAGTGACAGGGGTATACACACAGGAGAAAGGGGTAATACACACAGGAAAGAAAGGTGATACACACAGGAGAGATGGAAGAAACACAGAAAAGTGGAAAAATACACAAAGGAGAGAGGAGGATACACACAAAAGAGAGAAGGAAACACACAGGAGAGAGGAGTGTACACACAGGAGAGAAGCATACACACAGGAGAGAGGGGGATACACACAGGAGAGTTAGATACATACATAAGACAGGGAAATACATACAGGAGAGAAAGGGATACACACAGGAGAGGGGGATACATACGGGAGAGAAGGTATAAACACAAAAGTGTGGGGAATACACACAAGAAAGAGGGGCATACACACAGGAGAGAGGGGGTACACATAGAAGATAGGAAGATACACACAGGAAAAAGGAAGATACACACAGGAGAAAAAAGGATACACACAGGAGAGGGTGAAACACAGAAGAGAAAGGGGTTCCACACAGGAGAGACGGGAATACACATAGGAGAGAAAGGTATACACATAGGAGAAGTGTATACACATAGCAGAGAGGAGGATACATGCAGAAGAGTGGAGTATACTCGCAGCACAGAGGATACCCGCAGGAGAGAGGAGGATACAAAAAAATAGAGAAAAATACACACAGGATTGAAGGGGATACACACAAGAGAGAGAATGATACACACCGGAGAGAAAAGAATACCACAAAAGAGAGGAGGATACACACAGGAGCGAGGGATACACACAGGTGAGAGAAGGATACACACAGGAGAGAGGGGCATACACAAAGAAAAGGGGGGAACACAGAGGAGAGAGGGAAATACACAAAGGAGAAAGTGATACACAAAAGAGGGAAATACACACAGGAGCGAGGAAGATGCACACAGGAGAAAGGGAAATACACAAAGAAAAAAGGAGGATACACACAGAAGAGAGAAGGTTACACACAGGAGAGTGGGGGATACACACAGAAGAGAGGAGTATACACAGAGGAGAGAGGAAGATACACACAGAAGAGAAGAGGATACACACAGGAGTGGGAGATACACACAGAAGAGAGGGGGATACGCAAAGCAGAAAGAGAAACACAGACGCGAGAGTGGGATACACACAGGAGAGAGGGGGATAAACACAGGAGAGGGTGATACATACAGGAAAAGGGGCATGGACAGAGGAGAGGGTAGGACACACGCAGGAGAGAGGAAGATACACAAAGAATAAAGGGGGATAGACACAGGAGAGAGAAGGACACACACAGGAGAGAAAATGATACACACAGGAGATAGGAGGATACACATAGGAGATGGAGATACACACAGGAGAGAGAGGCATACACTAAAAAAAAGGGATACACACGGGAGAAAGTGGGATACACACAGGAGAGTGGAGGATACACACAGGAAAGGGTGATACACACAGGAGAGAGGAGCATAAACACAGGAGAGTGGAGGATACACACAGGAGAGAGGAGAAAACAAACAGAAGAGAGGGGATACACACGAGAGAGGGGGATACCCACAGGAGAGAAAGGTGATACACACTGGAAAGAAAGGTGTTACACACAGGAGAGAGGGGTGAAACGCACAGGAAAGCGGGGGGATACACGCAGGAGAAAGGAGGATACACACAGGAGAGAGGAGGATACACAGTGGAGAGAGGAGTATACACACAGGTGAGTGGCATACACACAGGAGAGAGGGGGATACACGCCGGAGAGTTGGATACATACAGGAGACAGGGAAATATACACAGGAGAGAGGGAAATATAAACAAAAGAGGGGGATATACACAGGAGAGAGGGTATACACACAGAAGAGGGGGATACCCATAGGAGAGAGAAGGATACACACAAAAGAGAGGAGAATACATACAAGATACAGGGGCATACAGACATAAGAGAGAAAAATATACATAAAAGAGAGGAAGATACACAAAAATAAAGAGGAGGATACACGCAGAAGAGAGGAGTATACACAGGAGAGAGGTTAATACACAGAGGAGAGAGGGTGTTACACACAAAAGTGAGGGCGGATACACAGAGGAGAGAGGAGGATACACACAGGAGAAAGGAGGATACACACAAAAGAGAGGAGCATAAAAACAGGAGAGAGAATGATATGCACAGGAGAGACAGGAATTCACAAAATAGAGAGGGGGATACACACAGGAGAGAGAAGGATACACAAGGAAGAGATGGGTATACACACAGGTGAGGAAAATACACAAAAAAGAGAGGGGCATACACACAGAAAAGAGAAAAGATACACACAGGAGAGAGGAGGATACACACAGAAGAAAGGAGGATACACACGAGAGAAACGGATACACACAGGAGAGAGGAGGATAGTCCCAGGATAGGGCGATACACACAAGAGAGAGGGAGAACCACACAGAAGAAAGGGAAATACACATAAAAGAGAGGGGTATACACACAGAAGAGGGGCATACACACAGGAGAGAGGAGGATACACGCAGGAGAGAGAAGGATACACGCAGCACAGAGGAGGATACCCGCAGGAGAGAGGGGGATACACACAGAAGAGAAAAAAAATACACACAGGAGAGAAGGGGGATACACACAAGAGAGAATGATACATACAGGAGAGAAAAGGTACACACTAAAGAGAAAAGGATACACACAGGAGCGAGGGATACGCACAGGTTAGAGGAGGATACACAAAGAAGAGAGGAAAATACACAAAGAAAAGGGGGGATACAAAGAGAAGAGAAGGAAATATACAAAGGAGAAAAAGATACACAAAAAAGAGGGAAATACACACAGGAGCGAGGGGGATTAACGCAGGGTTAAGTAAAATACACAAAGGAAAGACGAGGATACACACAGGAGATAGAAGGATACACTCAGGAGAGGGGGGATACACACAGGAGAGAGAAAGATAAACACAGGAGAGAGGAGGATACACAGAGGAGAGAGGAAGATACATACATAAGAGAAGAGGATACACACAGGAGTGGGGGATACACAGAGAAGAGATTGGGATACTCTCAGGAATGGGGGATACACAGAGGAGAGTGTGGAATACACAGAGGAGAGAGAAAGATAAACACAGGTGAGGGGGATACATTTAAAAGAGAGGGGCATAGACAGAGGGGAGGGGAGGATACACGCAGAAGAGAGGAGGATACACACAGGATAGAGTGGGATACACACAGGAAAGAGGGGGATACACACAGGAGAGAAAAGAATACACACTGGAGTGAAGAGGATACACATAGTAGAAGGAGATACACACACAAAACAGGGGCATACACACAAAAAAGGGAGATACACACAGGAGAAAGGGGGATACATACAGGAGATAAAAAGATACACACAGGAAATGTTGATACCAAAATGAGAGCGGGGCGTAACCACAGGAGAGAGGAGGATACACACAGGAGGGAGGAGGAAACAAACAGGAGAGAGGGGATACACACAAGAGAGAAAAGGATACACACAAAAGAAAGGGATGATACACACAGGAAAGAAAGGTGTTACCCACAGGAGAGAGGGGAAAACACACAGAAAAGTGAAGGGATACACACAGGAGAGAGGGGAATACACACAGTAGAGGAGAGGAGTATACACAAAGGAGAAAGGCATACACACAGGAGAGAGGGGGATACACACAGTAGAGTTGGATACATACAGGAGACAGAGAAATATACAAAGGAGAGAGGGGAATACACACAGGAGAGGGGAATACACACAGGAGAGGGGAATACACACAGGAGAGAGGGTATACACACAGGAGAGAGGGGATACACAGGAGAGAGAGGGATCCAAACAGGAGAAAGGGGAACACACACAAGAGAGAGAGTGATACACACAGGAGAGAGTGGGATACATATAAGAGAGAGGAAGATACACAAAGGAGAGAGGAGGATACAAGCAAAAGAGAGGAGTATACACAGGAGAGAGGGGAATACAAAGAGGAGCGAGGGGGTTACACACAGGAGAGAGGGCGGAGACACACAGGAGAGAGGAGGATACACAAATGAGAGGGTGGGTACACACAGGAGAGAGGAGGATACACACAGGAGAGAGGGGGGATACACACAATTAAAAGGGTAATACACACAGAAGGGATTAGGATACACAAAGGCGAGAGAACGGATACACACAGGGGAGAGGGGGGATATTAACAGGAGAGAGGGTGATACATACAGGAGAGTGGGGCATACTCAGAGAAGGGAGAGGCTACACACTAGAGAGAGTGGGATACAAACAGGAGGAGAAAGATACGCACAGTAAACAGAAAGATACACACAGAAGAAAGAAAGATACACAAAAGAGAGAGACAAATACACAAAAGAGAGAGGAGCATACACACAGGAGAGGGCGATACACACAAGAGAGAGAGGGGATCCACACAGGAGAGACGAAATACACATAGGAGAGAAAGGTATACACACAGGAGAGGGGTATACACACGAGAGAGGAAGAAACACCCAGGAGAAAGGAGGATACAGGCAGCACAGAAGAGGATACCGGCAGGAGAGAGGGGGATACACACAGGAGAGAGAAAAATACACACTGAAGGGAAGGGAGATACACAGAAGAGAGAGAATGATACACACAGAAGAGAAAAAAATACACACATGAGCGAGGGGGATACACACAAAAGAGAGGGGGTTACACACAGGAGAGAGGGAAAATACAAACAGGAGAGAGAAGTATACACAAAGGTGAGGGGAATACACAAAGAAGAGAGATGCATACACATATGAGAGAGAAAAGATACACACAAAAGAGAGGAGGATACACACAGATGAAAGGAGGACACACAGAGAAGAGGGCGATACACAGAAGAGAGAGGGGGATCCACACAAGACAGAGTGGAATACACATAGGAGTGAAGGCTATTAACACAAATGAGAAGAATACACAAAAGAGAGAGGGGGATGCACAAAAAAGAGAGAAGAATACACTCAGGAAAGGGTGATACACACAGGAGAGAGGTGCATAAACACAAGAGAGAGGAAAACACACACAGAAGAGAGGACGAAACAAACAGGATTGAGGAGATACACACAAAAGAGAGAAGAATACACACAGGAGAAAGGGGTGATACACACAGGAAAGAAAGGTGTTACACCCAGGAGAGAGGGGGAAAACTCACAAGAAAGCGGAGGGATACACGCAGGAGAGAGGAGGATACACGCAGGAGACAGGAGGATAAACACAGGAGAGGAGTATACACACAGAAGAAGGGCATACACACAGGAGAGAGGGGGATACACACAGGAGAGTTGGATACATACAGGAGACAGGGAAACATATACAAGAGAGGGGGGATACACACAGGAGATGGGAACACACACAAGAGAGAGGGTATACACACAGAAGAGGGGAATACACACAGGAGAGAGGGGCATACAGACAGGAGAGAAGGAAATACATATATGAGAGAGGAAGATTCACAAAAAAGAGAGGAGGATACACGCAGGAGAGAGGAGTATACACAGGAGAGAGGTTAATACACAGAGGAGAGAGGGCGTTCCACACAGGAGAGAGGGTGGATACACACAGGAGAGAGGAGGATACACGCAAAAGAGAGGAGCATACACACAGGAGAGAGAATGATACACACAGGAGAGACAGGAATTTACAAAATAGAGAGGGGGATATACACTAGAGAGAGGGGGATACACACAAAATGCAGGAGGATACACACATAAGAGAGGAAGATACACACAGGAGAGGGGAGATACTTACGGGAGAAAAATAATACACACAGGAGAGAGGAGGATGCACACCGGAGACAGGAGAATACACAGAATAGATAAGGATACACACAGGAGAGAGGAAGATACACACAAGAGGGAGGATGATGCTCACAGGAGAAAGAAGGATACCCACAGGTAAAAGGAGGATACACTGAGAAGAAAAAATAATACACACAGGAGAGACAGGAATACACACAGAAAATAAAAGGATACACGCAGAAGAGGGGGATACACACAAAACAGAGGAGGATACAGAAAGGAGAGAGGAGGATACACTGGAGAGAAAATGATACAAACAGGAGAGAAAAGAATACACACGTGAAAGGAGAATACACACAGGAGAGAGGAGGATACACACGGGAGAGAGGGGAATACACTCAGGGAAGTCGGGATACAAACAGGAGAGTGTGGCATACACAAATGGGGAGAAGGATACACACAGGAGAGAGGAGGATACACACAAGAGAGAGGAAAATACACACAAGAGAAAGGAGGATACATACAGTAATGAGGGGGATAAATGCAAAAAAGAGAAGGATAAACACAGCGAAGTGGAGGATACACACAGGAGAGAGGAGGATACACAAATGAGAGGGGAAGATACACACAGGAGAGAAGAGAATACACAAAAGAGACAAAGGCATACACAAAGGAGAGGCTGATACACACAGGATAGAGTGGGATACACACAGGACAAGAAGGATACACACAGAAGAGTAGAATACACACAGGAGAGAGGAGCATACACACAGAAGAGAGGAGAATATACACAGAATAGAGGAGGATACACACAATAGAGAGGAGGATAAACACAGGAGAGAGGGGTATACACACAAGAGAGAAGAAGGTACACACAGGAGAGAGGAGGATGCACACAGGAGAGAGGAGAATACACACAAAAAAGAGGATGATACAGAAAGGAGAGAGGAGGATACACACAGGAGAGAAAATGATGCAAACAAAAGAGAGGAGAATACACACGTGAAAGAAGGATATAGAGAGGAGAGAGGAAAATTCACACAGGAGACAGGAGGATACACAAAAAAAGAGGAGGATACACGTAGGAGAGACGAGGATACACACAGTGGAGAGGGGGAATACACGCAAAAGAGGGGAATACAAACAGAAGAGAGGAGGATACAAACAGGAGTATACGCACAGAAGAGAGAAGAATACACACTGGTGAGAGGAGGATACACACAAAAAAGAGGGGGATAAACACAGGAGATAGGTTGATACACACAGAAGAAAGGTGATACGCACAGGATAGGGGAGGGTACACAGAGGAGAGAGGAAGATACACAAAGGAGAAAAGAAGATACACAAAAGAGAGGGAAATACACACAGGAGAGAGGGTGATATACCAAAAAGAGAGAAAGATACACACAGGAGAGAAAAGGAAACACACAGGAGAGGGGAATACACACAAGAGAAAGGGGGATACACACAGGAGAGAGGAGAATACACACAGGAGAAAGGAATACACACAGGAGACAGAGGCGTACACACAAAAGAAAAAAGGATACACACAGCAGAGAGGAGAATACAGAGAGTAGAGAGGGGATACCCACAGAAGAGTGGAGGATACACATAGGAGAGAGGGGGGATACACACGAAGAGAGGGGAGAGACACACAAGAGAGAGGAGGAATACACACAGGAGAGAGGAGGATACACATAAAAGAGAGCAGGATACACACAGGAGAGAGAAAGATACACACAGAAAACAAAATACACACAGGAGAGAGGAGAATACACACAGGAGAGAGAATGATAGACACAAAATAGAAAAGGATACACACAGGAGACAGAAGGATACACACAGGAGAAAGAACGATACACACAGGAGAGGGGGATACACAAAGTAGAAAGGAGCATGCACACAGGAAAGGGGATACATACAGAAGAAAGGGGGATACACACAGGAGAGGGGAGGATACACACAGGAGATGGGGATACACACAGGAAAGAGGATGATACACAGATGAGAGAGGAAAATACAAACAGGCGAGAGGGGATACACATAGGAGAAAGGGTGATACATACAGGAGAAAGGGGGAAAATCACAGGAGAAAGAGGGGTTACACACAGGAGAGAGGGGGATAACACACAGGAGAGAGGAGGGATACACACAGGATAAAGAAATATACACGCAGGAGAGAGGAAAATACACACAGGAGAAAAATAATACACACAGGGGAGGGGGATACACGAAGTAGAGAGGGGCATGCACACACAAAAAATGGATACACACAGAAAAAAAAAGCATACACACAAAAGAGAAAAGGATACACACAGAAGAGGGGGGTACACACAGCAGAGAGGGGCATACACACAGGAGTGAGAAAGATACACAAAGGAGAGAGGAAGATACAAAAAGAAGAGAGGGGATACACATAGGAGAGAGGGTGATACACACAGAAGAAAGGGGGAATACACACAAAAGATAAAGGAATTACACACAGGAGAGAGGAGGGATACACACAGAAAAAAGAAAGACACACACAGGAGAGTATAAAATACACACAGGAGAGAGGAGGATACACACAGGAAAGAGGAGGATACACACAGGAGAGAAAAGAATACACAAATGAGAGAGGAAGATACACACAGGAGAAAAAACGATACACACAGGAGAGGGGCATACACACAGGAGAGAGGAAATACAAACAAGAGATTTGGATACACACAGGAGACAGGGTAATACACACAGGAGAGAGGGGGATATACACAGGAGATGGGGATACAGAGAGGAGAGAGGGGCATACATAAAGGAGAAAGGAGAAGACACACAAAACACAGGGGCATAGACACAGAAGAGAGGAGGATCCACACAGGAGAGAGAGGAATACACACAGGAGAGAGAAGGATACAAACAGGAAAGTGTGGAATACACACAGGAGGGAGGGGGATACACACAGAAGAGAGAAAAATACACACAGAAGGAGGGGGATACACACAGGAGAGAGGAAAATACACACAGGAGAGAGGAGGATACACACAGGAGAGAGGAGGATTCACAAAAAAGAGGGAAAATGCACAGGAGAGAGGAGGATACAAAAAGGGGAGAGGGATACACACAGGAGACGGGGAAGTACACACAGGAGAGAGGGGGATACACACAGGAGAGGGGGACACACACAGGAGAGAGGTGCATACACACAGGAGAGAGAAGGATACAGACAGGAGAGGGGGGATACACACAGGAGATGGGGGATACGCACAGGAGAGAGAAGGATATAAAGAGGAGAGAGGGGTATACACACAGTGGGAGAAGGATAAATACAGGAGAGAGGTGTATACACACAAAAGGGAAGAGGATACAAAGAGAAGAGAGGAGGATACACGCAGGAGAGAGGGGGATACACACAGGAAAGGGGGAGATACACACAGGAGGAATGGGGATACACAAAAAAGGAGGGGGATACCCACAGAAGAGAGGAGAATACACACAAGCCAGAAGAGGATACACACAGGAGAGAAAATGATACACATAAGAGAGGGGGATACACACAGGAGAGAGGGAGATACAAACACGAGAGTGCGGCATACACACAGGAGGGAGAGGGATACACACAGGAGAGAGGGGGATACACACAGAAGAGAGGAGGATACACACAGCAGATATTAGGATACACTCAGTAGAGAGCAGGATACACACAGGAGAGAAGAAAACACACAGTAGAGAGGGAGATACACACAGGCAAGCGGTGTACACACAGAAGTGAAGAAAATGCACACAGAAGAGAAGGGGATACACACAGGAGAGGGGTATACACACAGTAGAAAAAAGCACACACATAAAAGAGAGGAGGATACACACAGCAAGGAGGGGGAATACACACAGGAGAGAGGAGGATACCCACAGGAGAGTGGGGCATAGAAACAGGATGGAGGGAGATACAAATAGGAGAGGGTTGGTACACACAGGGGGAGAAGGATAAATCCAGGAGGGAGGAAAATACACATAAAAGGAATAAGAATACAGACAGAAGAGAGGAGGATACACGCAGGAGAGAGGAGGATACACACAAAAGAGAGAAGGATACATACAGGAGAGAGGGTTGAGAAACACAGCAGAGGGAAATACACACAGAAAGAGGGAAGGTACACACAGGAGAGAGGGGTATACACACGAGAGAAAAGGATACAAAAAGGAGAGGGGCATATACACAGGAGAGTGGGAAATATACCAAAAAGAGAAAAGGATACACACAGGAGAGAAGAGGATACACAGAGGAGATGGGGAAACACACAGGAGAGAGGGGCATACACACTGGAGAGGGTGATACACACAGGAGAAAACGGGATACACTCAGGGGGGATAAGAATACACACAGGAGATGGGGATACACACAGGAGAGAAGGGCGTACACTCAGGAGAGAGAAGGATACACACAGCAGAGTGGAGGATACACACAGTAGAGAGGGAATACACACAGGAGAGAGGGGTATACACACAGGAGAGAGGGGTGATACACACAGGAGAGACCGGGGATACACACAGGAGAGAAGAGGGATACACACAGAAGATAATAGGATACACACAGCAGAGAGGAGAATACACACAGGAGAGAGGAAGATACACAAAGGAGATTAGGTTACACACAGAAGAGAGAAGGATACACACAGGAGAGAGGAAGATACACAAAGGAGGGGTGTAATACACACAGGAGGAAAAGGAATACACACAGGAGAGAAAAAGATACACACAGGAGAAAGTAGGATACACACAGGAAAGGAAGATACACAAAGTAGAGTGGGGCATACACACAGGAAAGTTAAATACACACAGGGAAAAGCGGGATAAACACAGGAGAGAGGAGGATACACACAAGAGAGGGGAAAACACAAAGGTGAGAGGGGCGTACACACGGGAGAGAGGAAGATACACACAGGAGAGAGGAGGATATAAACAGGAGAGAGGGGAGACACACGGAAGAGAGGGGAATACAAACCGAAGAAATGGAGGATAAACACAAGAGAGAAAGGGGTTACCCACAGGAGAGAGTGAAGAAACACAAAAAAGACAGGAGGATTACACACAGGAGAAAGATACACACAGGAAAGAGGAAAATACACACAGCACAGAGAACAATACGCACAGGAGAGAGGAGGATACACACAGGAGAGAGAAGGATACACACAGGATAGAGGAGGATACACATAGGAGAAAGGCATACACACAGGAGAGAGTAGCATAAACAGAGGAGAGTTGGGTACACACAAGAGACAAGGTAATACACACAGGAGAGAGGGTGATACACACAGGAAAGAGGGGAATGCACACAACAGAGAGGGCATACATACAGGAGAGATGAGAATACCCAAAGGAGAGAGGGGGATACACATAGGAGAAAGGGGGATACAAATAGGAGAGTGTGGCATACACACAGAAGGAAGGTGAATACACACAGGAGAGAGGAGGATACACACAAAACAAAAAATGATACACGCAGGAAACAAAAAAATATACACAGGAGAGAGGGGGATAAACACAGGAGAGGAAAATACACACAGGAGAAAAAAAAGAAACACACAAAAGATAGGGATACACAAAGAAGGGAGTTGGATACACACAGGAGAAAGGGGATACACACAGGAGAGAGAAGAATACACACAAAAGAGAGGGGCATACCCACAGGAGAGTGGAGACTACACAAAGGAGAGAGAGGGATACACACAGGTAAAAGGGGGATACAAACAGAAGAGTGCGGCATACATACAGAAGGGAGGGGGATACCCACAGGAGAGAGGAGGATACACACAGGAGAGAGGAGGCTACACAAAGAAGAGAGGAGGATACACAAACAAGAGTGGAAAACACACAAGAGAGGGGGGATACACACAGGAGAGAGGAGGATACACACAGAAGAGAAGAGGATATACAAAGGAGAGAGGAGAATACACACAGGAGAGAGGAGGCTACACACAGGAGAGAGGAGGATACACAAAGAAGAGAGGGAAACATACAAGAGAGTGGGGGATACACACAGGCGGGGGGATAAACACTGGAAACGGTGGGATACACACATGAGAGAGAAGAATACACACAAAATAGAAAATGATACACACAGGAAACAGAAAAACTCACACGAGAGAGGGGGATAAACACAGGAGAGGGAAATACACACAGGAGAGTAAAAGAAACACACAAGAGACAGGGATACACAAAAAAGGGAGTTGGATACACACAGGAGAAAGGGGATACACACAGGAGAGAGGGGAATACACATAAAAGAGAGGGGCATACCCACAGGAGAGTGGAGACTACACAAAGGAGAGAGGGGAATACACAGAGGTAAAAGGGGGATACAAACAGGAGAGTGTGGCATAGAAGGGAGGGAGATACACACAGGAGAGAGGAGGCTACACAAAGGAAAGAGGAGGAAACACAAACAAGAGTGGGAAACACACAAGAGAGGGGGGATACACACAGGAGAAAAAAGGATACACACAGAAGAGAGGAGGATATACAAAGGAGAGAGAAGGATACACACAGGAGAGAGAAGAATACACACAAGAGAGGGGGATACACACAGGATAGAAAAGGTTACACATAAGAGAGAGAAGGATACACACAGGAGAGGGGAGGCTACACAAAGGAGAGAGGAGAATACACGAAGAAGAGGGGGAAACACACAAGAGAGTCGGGGATACACACAGGCGGGGGGATAAACACTGGAAACAATGGGATACACACATGAGAAGGGGGATACACCAAGGAGAGAGGAGGATACACATAAGAGAGAAGAGGCTACACAAATAAAAGTGGGAAACACACAAGAGAGAGGGGGATACACGCAGGCGAGGGGGATAAACACTGGAGACGGTGAGATACACACAGGAGAGAAGGGGATATAAAAAGGAGAGGGGGATACACACAGGATGGACGGGTAAACACACAAAATAGAGAAGGATACACACAGAAGAGAAGGGTGATACACACAGGACAATGGGGTATACACACATGAAAGTGGGGCATAAACACAGAAGGTAAGGGGATACACACAGGAGAGAGTGGGATACACACAGGAGAGAGGGGGATACAAAAAGGAGAGGGGGATACACACAGGATGGTGGGGTAAACACACAAAATAGAGAAGGATACACAAAGAAGAGAAGGGTGATATACACACAGAAGAGTGGGGTATACACACATGAAAGTGGAGCATAAACACAGAAGGGAAGGGGATACACACAGGAGAGAGTAGGATACACAAAAAGGGAGAAGGATAAATACAGAAGAGAGGAGGATAAACACAAATGAGTGGAAGATACAGACAGAATAAAGGAGGATACACGCAGGAGAGGGGAGTATACACAAAGGAGAGAAAATACACACAGGAGAGAGGAGCATACACACAGGAGAAAGGAGGATAAACAAAGGAGAGAGATAGATACACACAGGAGAGAAGGATAAACACAGGAGAGAGAAAGATACACACAGGACAGAGGAAGATACACACAGGAGAGAGGAGGATACACACAAAAAAGAAAAGAATACACAAAGGAGAGAGGGGGATACACACAGGAGAGGGGGATAAAAAAGGATAGAAAAAGATACTCACAGGAGACAGGAATACACAAAGAAGGGAGTTGGATACACACAGGAGAGAGGGAGATACACTTAGGAACAAGGGGAATACACACAAGAGAGAGAGGCATACCCACAGGAGAGAGAATACACAAAGGAGAGATGAAGATACACACAGGAAAAAGAAGGATACAAAGAGTAGAGGGCGGCATACACACAGAAGGGAGGGGGATACACAGAGTAGAGAGAAGGATACACACAAGAGAGAGGGGCATACACATAGGAGCGGGTGATACACACAGGAGAAAGGGGGATACAAACAGGTGAGAGAATAATACACACAGAAGAGGGTGATACACACAAGAGGGGCGTACACACAGGAGAGAGGAGGATAGACACAGCAGAGAGGAGGATACACAAAGGAGAGGGGGGATACACAAAAAAGAGAGGAAGATACACACAGAAGAAAGGGGGATACACACAGGAGAGGGGGGATACACAGAGGGATGAGGAAAGATACACACAGGAGAGAGGATCATACACACAGGAGAGAGGACGATACACAGAGAAGAGAGAAAGATACACACAGGAGAGAGGAAGATACACAGGAGAGAGAAAGATACACACAGGAGAGAGGATACACACAAAAGAGAAAAGGATACACAGAGGAGACAGAAGGATACACAAAGTAGAGAGGGGCATACACACAGAAAAGGGGGATACACACAGGAGAAAGGGGGATACACAAAAGAGAGAGGAGGATACACACAGGAGAGAGGGATACAGACAGGTGAGAGAGGCGTACACACAGGAGAGAGGAAGATACACACAGGAGAGTGGAGAATACAAACAGGAGAGAGGGTATACACACAGGCGAGCGAGGGATAACCACAGAAGAAAGGAGGGGTACAAACAGAAGAGAAAGGGGTTACACACAGGAGAGTGGGGGAAAACACAAGGGAAAGAGGAGGGATACACAAAGAATATAGGAAGGTACACACAGGAGAGAGGAAAATGCACACAGGACAGAGGAAAATACACACAGGAGAGAGGAGAATACACACAGGAGAGAGGAGGATACACACAGGAACAAGGAAGATACAAGCAGGAGAGTGAAGCATACACATAAGAGGGAGGGGAATACACACAGGAGAGAGGAAGATACACACAGGCGAAGGGGGATAGACACAGGAGAGGGGAGAATACACACAGGAGAGGGGGATACACACATGAGAACAGGGCGTATACACAGAAGAGAGGAGGATTCAAAAAGCAGAGAGGAGGATACACACTGGAGAGAGGGGATACACACAAGAGAGAGGGGTATACACACAGGAGAGAGGAGGATACATACAGGACAAAAGGGGATACACACAGGAAAGAGGAAGATACACACAGGTAAGGGGGATACACAAAGAAAAACGGGTGTACACAGAGGAGAGAGGAGGATACACACAGGAGCGAGGAGGATACACACAGGAGAGAGTAGGATACAAACAGGAGAGAGGTGATACACACAGGAGAAAGGGGGTATACAGAGGATCCTCCACAGCCTCACTGAATATTACACACTTGTAATATAGTCTGGAGTCTATTTTTTTTATGGCCACTCATTCAAAGAATCACTACATAATGCACACCTGCTGAATAGTCAGATGTCTCTTTCCTATGGCCACTCGTTAAGAGCCTCACTAAGTGTACACACCTGGGGAAATAGTCAGGATTTACCTTTATCCCCTCATTCACATTTTGACTAAATAACGCACACCTGTGGAATAGTCAGGAGACTTTTTCATGTGGCCTCTAATTCGGAGTGTCACTGAATAATGTGGTGTAGTCAGGAGTCTATTTCATGTGGACACATATTCAGAGCCTCAGTGAATAAGACAGGCCCTTGATATAGTAAGGAATCTAATTAATATGGCCACATCTTCTGAGCCTCACTGTATAATACACACCGGGAGAATTATTTTGAGTCTATTTTCGATGGATATTCATTCAGAGCCTCGGTAAATAGTGTACACCTGTGGAGAAGCCAGGAGTCCATTTTATTAGGACACTGATTCATAGCCTCATGGATAATATGCACGTGTGGAATAGTCAGGATTCCATTTTATATGGCCACTGACTCATAACCTCAATAAAAAATGCACAAATGTAAAGTACTCAGCAGTTTATTTTATAT
Organism: Saguinus oedipus; assembly: GCA_031835075.1. NCBI lineage: Eukaryota > Metazoa > Chordata > Mammalia > Primates > Cebidae > Saguinus > Saguinus oedipus. The sequence continues at coordinate 100,684 of JASSZA010000201.1, forward strand.
AAACACTCATTCAGAGATTCAGTGAATAACAAAAATATTTAAGATAGACAACATCCTGTTTCCTATGGTCACACAAAAAGAGCCTCACTGAGTAATGCACACCTGGGGAAGTGATAAAATTCTACTTTATATAGTCTCTCATTTACAGCCTAAGGGAATAATGCACACGTGTGGAATAGACACTAGTCTATTTTATATGGCCACAAAATCAAAGCCTGAGTGAGTAATACACAACTTTGGAATAGTCACTAGTTTATTTTATATGTCCAAATATTTTGAGTCAGTGTAAATAATACACGCCTGTGGAATAGTCAGAAAACAAGTTCATATGGCCAAAGTTTCAGATCCTCAGTGAATAATACATACTTCGGAATAACTCAGGACGCTATTACATGTGGCATCAATTTTAGAACTTTATTGAACAATAAACACCTGTATTGTCAGAATTTAATTTCCTATAGCCACATATTCAGAGCCTAACTAAATAACATACACCTTGGAAATAGTCAGGATTCTATTTCGTATAGCCACTCATTTAGAGCTGAATGTCAAAACGCACGCCTGAGGAGTATTCAGGAGTCTCTATTTTATGGCCACTTATTCAGAGCTTCACAGAATTATACAGACCTATGGAAACGTCAGGAGTGTATTTCACATAACCACTTATTCAGAACCACACTAAATAATCATATATGTCTGGAAAATAGTCAGGATTATATTATATAAAACCACTTATTCAGAGACTCACTGAATAATGCACACATAAGGAATAGTCTAAAGACTATTTGATATGACCCTACACCCAGCGACTCAGTGGACAATGCAGAACAGAAAAATAGTCAAGATGATAGAGTCAGAAGTTCATGTTATGTCATTCGTTCAGAATCTCACTGAAGAATACACCCCTTTGGTATAGTAAGAGTCCAAGTCATATGGCCACTGAATCACAGCATTACAGGATAATGCACAAAGGGGCAATAGTAAGGAGTATATTTCATATGGACTCTCAATCAGAGCTTCAGTGTGTAATAAAGAGCTGTGGAGTAGTCAGGACCCTATTTAAGGTAGCCCCAAATTAAGCAGCTCTGTGAATGATACACACATGTGTCAGAGTCAGGAGACTATTTGATATAGACACTCATAAAGAAACTTTTCGAATATTGCACATGTGTCGAATAATCAAAAGTCTGTTTCATTTGGTGATTCGTTTGGAGAATCAAAAAATAATGCACACCTGTGGAGTAAAATGGGTTCTATTTCAGAAGGCCACTCTTTCAATGCTTTAGTGAATAATATGTATATCTGATAAGTCAGGAATCTCTTACACATGGCCACTCGTTCTGGGCCTGTGTGAATAGTATTCCCCTCAGAAACAGTCAAGGACCTACTTCAAATGCCTACCCATTCAGTCTCTGTAAGTAATGAACACCTAGGAAATACACCTGAGTCTCTTTTCTTATGCACACTTAGAGTCTCATTCAATAATACACACCTGGGGAAGAGTTAAGAGTGTACTTCATGTAGCCATTCATTTAGATCCTCAGTGAATAATGCACACCAGGATAATAGTCGAGAATTTTACATATGGCCACTCATTTTGTACCTCACTGAGTGATATACACCTGAAGAATCCTCGGGATTCTATTTGATACTAACACTCATTTAGAACCATATTGAATAATTCACAATGGAGCAATAGTCAGGTGTCTATTTTATATGGCCTATCATTCACAGTTTCAGTGAATATATAACTTCTATGGAGTAATCAGGACGCAGTTTAAGATAGCCACTAATTAAGTGCCTTCATGAGAGATACACACCTGGGTAATAGTCAAAATTCTATTTCATATAAACTCCAATTTTGTGTATCACTGTGTAATACACACCTGGGACAGGGTCAGGAGTCTATTTGCTATGGACACTCAAACAGAACTTGTTTGATTAATGCACACATGTATAATAATGAGGAGTCTATGTCATATGGCTACTCATTCAGACAAACAGTGAATAATGCACATGTGGAGTAATTAGAAGTCTGTTTCTTATGGCCCCTCTTACACAGCCTCACTGAATATTACACAATTGTTATATAGTCTAGAGTCTATTTTTTATGGTCACTCATTCAGAGAATCATTAATTAATGCACACCTGTGGAATAGTCAGAAGTTTCTTTCCTATGGCCACTCATTAAGAGCCTCACTAAGTGTACATGCTTGGGGAAATAGTCAGGATTTACCTTTATCCCCTCATTCAGAGTCTCACTAAATAATGCACACCTGTGGAATAGTCAGGAGACTTTTTCATGTGGCCTCTAATTCTGAGTGTCTCTGAATAATGTGGTGTAGTCAGGAGTCTATATTACGTAGACACATATTAGGAGCCACAGTGAATAAGACAGGCCCTTGATACAGTAAGGAATCTAATTAATATGGCCACATCTTCTGAGTCTCACTGAATAATACATACCTGGTGAATAATATGGAGTCTACTTTCGATGGACATTCATTCAGAGACTTGGTAAAGAATGTACACCTTTGGAGTAGCCAGGAGTCTATTTTATTAGGACACTCATTCATAGCCTCAGTGGATAATATGCAAGTGTGGATTAGTCCGGATTCCAATTTATATGGCCATTGACTCGTAGCGTCAGTGTAAAATGCACAAATATAAAGTACTCAGCAGTCTATTTCATATAGAAACTCATTCAGAGATTCACTACATAAAACAAATATTAAGTATGGCAGCATCCTGTTTCATATTGTCACACAAAAAAAGCCTCAGTGAGTAAGGCACACCTAGAGAAGTGTTAGGAGTCTACTTTATATAGCCTCTCATTTACAGCCTCAGGGAATAATGCACATGTGTGGAATAGACACTAGACTATTTTATATGGCTACAAAATCAAAGCCTGAGTGAGTAATACAGAACTTTGGGATAGTCACTTGTCTATTTTACATGCCCAATTATTTAGAGTCAGAGTCAATAATACACGCCTGTGGACAAGTCAGAAAACAATTTTATATGGCCAAAGTTTCAGAACCTCAGTGAATAATACATACCTGGGAAATACTCAGGACGCTATTACATTTGGCATGAATTATAGAACTTCATTGAATAAGAAACACCTCTATTGTAGTCAGAATTCTATTTCCTATAGCCACATATTCGGAGCCTAACTAAATAACATACCCCTTAGGAAAAGATAAATTTCTATTCGTATAGCCACTCATTTAAAGCCAAAGGTAAAAACGCACGCCTGAGGAGCATTCAGGAGGCTCGATTTTATGGCTACTCATTCAGAGATTCACAGAATTATACAGACCTATGAAAACGTCAGGAGTGTATTTCACAGGGCCACTTATTCAGAACCTCAGTGAGGAATCATATATATCTGGAAAATACTTAAGATTGTATTATATATAGCCACTTATTCAGAGACTCACTGAATAATGCACAGCTAAGGAATAGTCTGGAGACTATTTGATATGACCCTACACCCAGCGACTCAGTGGACAATGCAGAACTGAAAAATAGTCAAGAGGATAGAGTCAAGGGTTTGTGTTATGTGGTCACTCGTTCGGAATCTCACTGAAGAATATACACCTGGGGAATAGTCAGTGTCCAAGTCATATGGACACTCAATCACAGCATTATCGAATAATGCACAATGGGGCAATAGTAAGGAGTCTATTTCATATGGCCTGTCATTTGGAGCTTCAGTGCATAATAAACAGCTGTGGAGTAGTCAGGACCCTATTTCAGGTAGCCCCAAATTAAGCAGTTACATGAGTGATACACACATGTGTCAGAGTCAGGAGACTCTTTGACATAGACATTCATACAAAACCTTTTCGAATACTGCACATGTGGGGAATAATCACTTGTCTGTTTCATATGGTGATTAGTTTGGAGTATCAGAATATAATGCACACCTGTTGAGTAAAATGGGTTCTATTTCATAAGGCCACTTTTTCAGTGTTTTAGTGAAAAATATGTATATCTGATAAGTCAGGAATCTCTTTCACATGGCCTCTCGTTCAGGGCCTCTGTGAAGAATAGTCCCCTCAAAAATAGTCAAGGGTCTACTTCAAATGGCTACACATTCAAAGTCTCTGTACATAATGAACACCGGGGCAATACACCTGAGTCTCTTTTTTATGCCCACTTAGAGACTCATTCAGTAATACACAACAAAAAAGATTTAAGAGTCTACTTTATGGAGACACTCATTTAGAATCTCAGTGAATAATGCACACTAGGGTAATAGTCGAGCATTTTTTATATGGCCACTCATTTTGTGCCTCACTGAGTGATATACACCTGAAGAATCCTCAGGATTCTATTTGATACTACCATTCATTTCGAACCTTATAGAAATATTCAGAATGGAGAAATAGTCAGGTGCGTATTTTATATAGTCTATCATTCAAAGTTTCAGTGAATAGTAAATTTCTATGGAGTAATCAGGATGCTGTTTAACATAGTCACGAATTAAGTGCTTTGCTGAATGATACGCACCTGTGTGATAGTCAGGAATCTAGTTCATATGAACTTTAACTTTGTGTATCGCTGAGTAATGCACACCTGGGGCAGTGTCAGGAATCTATTTAGTATGAACACTCAAACAGAGCCTGTTTGATTAATGCACACATGGATAATAATGAGTCTATGTCATACGGCTACTCATTCAGACAAACTGTGAATAATGCTCATGTGGAGTAAATAGAAGTCTGTTTTATATGGCTTCTCTTTCACAGCCTCACTGAATATTACACACTTGTGATATAGTCTGGAGTCTATTTTTTATGGCCACTCATTCAGAGAATCACTAAATAATGCACACCTGCGGAATAGTCAGAAGTCTCTTTCCTATGGCCACTGGTTAAGAGCCTCACTAATTGTACACACCTGGAGAAATGGTCAGGATTTACCTTTATCCCCTCATTCAGAGTCTCACTAAAAAATGCACACCTGTGGAATAGTCAAGAGACTTTTTCATGTGGCCTGTAATTCGGAGTGTCACTGAATAATGTGGTGTAGTCAGGAGTCTATTTCATGTAGACACATATACAGAGCTTCAGTGAATAAGACAGACACTTGATATAGTAAGAAATCTAATTGATATGGAAACATATTCTGAGCCTCACTGAATAATACACACCTGGGAAATAATTTGGAGTCTATTTTTGATGGACATATATTCAGAGCCTAAGAAAATGATGTACACCTGTGGAGTTGCCAGGAGTCTATTTTATTAGGACACCTTTTCATAGCCTCAATGGATAACATGCACGTGTGGATTAGTCAGGATTCCATTTTATATGTCCACTGACTCGTAACCACAGTGAAAAATGCAAAAATGTAAAATACTTAGCAGTCTATATTATATAGGCACTCATTCAGAGATTCACTGAATAATAAAAATATTTGAGATAGACAGCATCCTGTTTCATATGGTTAAACAAATAGAGCCTCACTGAGTAATGCACACCAGGGGAAGTGTTAGGAGTGTACTTTATATAGTCTTTAATTTACAGAATCAGGAAATAATGCATACGTGTGGAATATACACTAGTCTATTTTATATGGCCACAAAATCAAAGCCTTTTCGAATACTGCACATGTGGGGAATAATCACTTGTCTGTTTCATATGGTGTTTCTTTTGGTAAATCAAAAACTTATACACACCTGTGGAGTAAAATTGGTTCCATTTCAGAAGGCCACTGTTTCAGAGTTTTAGTGAATAATATGTATATCTGAAAAGTAAAGAATCTCTTTCACATGGCCACTCGTTCAGGGCCTCTGTGAAGAATACTCCCCTCAAAAATACTCAAGTGTCTACTTTAAATGGCTACACATTCAGAGACTCTTAGGTAATGAACACCTGGGCAATACACCTGAGTCTCTTTTTTATGCCTAGTCAGAGTCTCATTCAATAATACACACCTGGGGAAGAGTTAAGAGTCTACTTCATGTAGCCACTCATTTAGAGCCTCAGTGAATAATGCACACCAGGGTAATTGTTGAGCATTTTTTATATGGCCACTCATTTTGTGCCTCACTGAGTGATATACACCTGAAGAATTCTCAGGATTCTATTTGATAGTACGACGCATTTTGCACCTTATTGAATAATTCACAATGGAGCAATAGTCAGGTGTCTATTTTATATGGTCTATCACTCAAAGATTCAGTGAATAATAAACTTCTATGAAGTAATCAGGACGCTGTTTAAGATAGCCACGATTTAAGGGCCTTCCTGAATGATACACACCTGGGTAATAGCCTAGTGTCTATTTCATATAAACTCTAATTTTCTGTATCGTTAACTAATACACACCTAAGGCAGTGTCAGGAGTCTATTTGGCATGGACACTCAAGCAGAACCTGTTTGATTAATGCACACATGTAAAATAATGAGGACTCTATGTCATATGGCTACTCATTCAGACAAACAGTGAATAATGCACATGTAAAGTAATTAGAAGTCTGATACTTATGAAAACTCTTTCACAGCCTCACTGAATATTACACACTTGTGATGTAGTCTGGAGTCTATTTTTTATGGCCACCCATTCAGAGAATCACTTAATAATGCACACCTGTGGGATACTCAGAAGTCTCTTTCCTATGGCCACTCATTAAGAGCCTCACTAAGAATACACACCTGGAGAAATAGGATTTACCTTTATCCCCTCATTCAGAGTCTCACTAAGTAATGCACACCTGTGAAATAGTCAGGAGAATTTTACATGTGGCCTCTAATTCGGAGTGTCACTCAATAATGTGGTGTAGTCAGGACTCTATTTCATGTAGGCACATATTCAGAGCTTCAGTGAATAAGACAGACACTTGATATATTAAAAAATATAATTGATATAAAAACATATTCTGAGCCTCACTGAATAATACACACCTGGGGAAAAATTTGGAGTCTATTTTCGATAGACATATATTCAGAGACTCGGAAAATGATGTACAGCTGTGCAGTAGCCATGAGTCTCTTTTATGAGGACACTAATTCATAGCCTCAGTGGATAATATGCACATGTGGATTAGTCAGGATTCCATTTTATATGTCCACTGACTCGTAACCACAGTGAAAAATGCAAAAATGTAAAACACTTAGCAGTCTATTTCATATAGGCACTCATTCAGAAATTCACTGAATAATACAAATATTTGAGATAGACAGCATCCTGTTTCATATGATTAAACGAAAACAGCCTCACTGAGTAATGCACACCAGGGGAAGTGTTTGGAGTCTACTTTATATAGCCTTTAATTTTCAGAATCAGAAAATAATGCACACCTGTGGAATAGACACTAGTCTATTTTATATGGCCGCAAAATCAAAGCCTTTTTAAATACTGCACATGTGGGGAATAATCACTTGTCTGTTTCATATGGTGTTTCGTTTGGTGAATCAAAGACTTATGCACACCTGTGGAGTAAAATGGGTTCTGTTTCAGAAGGCCACTCTTTCAGTGTTTTAGTGAATAATATGTATGTATGAAAAGTAAGGAATCTCATTCACATGGCCACTCGTTCAGGGCCACTGTGAAGGAAACTCCCCTCATAAATAGTCAAGTGTCTACTTTAAATGGCTACACATTCAGAGACTCTGTAGGTAATGAACACCTGAGCAACACACCTGAGTCTCTTTTTTTTTGCCCACTTAGTCAGAGTCTCATTCAAAAATACACACCTGAAAAAGAGTTAAGTGTCTACTTCATGTAGCCACTCATTTAGAGCCTCAGTGAATAATGCACACCAGGGTAATAGTCGAGCATTTTTTATTTGGCCTCTCAATTTGTGCCTCACTGAGTGAAATACACCTGAAGAATCCTCAGGATTCTATTTGATACTACCACGCATTTAGCACCTTATGGAATAATTCACAATGGAGCAATAGTCAGGTGTCTATTTTATATGGTCAATCACTCAAAGTTTCAGTGAATAATAAAATTCTATGCAGTAATCAGAACGCTGTTTAAGACAGCCAGGAATTAAGTGCATTCCTGAATGATACACACCTTGGTAATAGCATGGCGCCTATTTCATATGAACTCTTATTTTGTGTATCATTGTGGAATAGACACCTGGGGCAGTGTCAGGAGGCTATTTGGTGTGGACACTCGAACAGAAACTGTTTGATTAATGTACACATGTATAATAATGAGGAGTCTATGACATATGGCTACTCATTCAAACAGTGAATAATGCATATGAAAAGTAATTAGAAGTCTGATTCTTATGGACCCTTTTTCACAGCATCACTGAATATAACACACTTGTGATATAGTCTGGAGTCTATTTTTTATTTCCACTCATTCAGAGAATCACTAATTAATGCACAACTGCAGAATAGTCAGAAGTTTTTTTCCTATGGCCACTGGTTAAGAGCCTCACTAAGTGTACACACCTGGGGAAAGAGTCAGGATTTACCATTATCCCCTCATTCAGAGTCTCACTAAATAATGCACACCTGTGGAATAGTCAGGAGACTCTTTACTATGGCCACTCCTTAGGAGCCTCACGAAGTATACACACCTGGGGAAATAGCCAGGATTTACCTATATCCCTTCATTCAGAGTCTCACTAAAAAATGCACACCTGTGGAATAGTCAGGAGACTTTTTCATGTGGCCTCTAATTCGGAGCGTCACTGAATAATGTGGTGTAGTCAGGGTCTATTTCTTGTAGACACATATTTAGAGCCACAGTGAATAAAACAGGTCCTTTATGTTGTAAGGAATCTAATTAATATGGCCACATCTTCTGAGCCTCACTGAATAATACACAACTTGAGTATAACTTGGAGTCTATTTTCGATAGACATTCATTAAGAGCCTCGGTAAATAATGCACACCTGTGGGGTAGCCAGGAGTCTATTTTATTAGGACAATCATTCATAGCCTCAGTGGATATTATGCACGTGTGGATTAGTCCGGATTCCAATTTATATGGCCACTGACTCGTAACCTCAGTGAAAAATGCTAAAATGTCAAATAGTTAGCAGTCTATTTCATATAGACACTCATTCAGAGATTCACTAAATAATACAAATATTTAATATAGCAGCATCCTGTTTCATATGGTCAAACAAAATGAGCCTCACTGAGTAAGGCACACCTAGGGAAGTGTTACTAGTCTACTTTATATAGCCTCTCATTTACAGCCTCAGGGAGTAATGCACACGTGTGGAATAGACACTAGACTATTTTATATGGCCACAAAATCAAAGCCTGAGTGAGTAATACACAACTTTGGAATAGTCACTTGTCTATTTTACATGCCCAAATATTTAGAGTTAGAGTCAATAGTAAACACCGGTGGACAAGTCAGAAAACAACTTCATATGGCCAAAATTTCAGAGCCTCAGTGAATAACACATACCTGGGAAATACTCAGGACGCTATTACATGTGGCATCAATTTCAGAGCTTTCTTGAATAAGAAACACCTCTATTGTAGTCAGAATTCTATTTCCTATAGCCACATATTCAGAGCCCAACTGCATAACATACACCATGGGAAAAGTTAAAATTCTATTTTGTATAGCCACTCATTTAGAGCCAAATGTAAAAACGTACGCCTGAGGAGCATTCAGGAGGCTCTATTTTATGGCTACTCATTCAGAGCTTCACAGAATAATACAGACCTATGGAAACGTCAGTAGTGTATTTCACACAGCCACTTATTCAGAACCTCAGTGAGGCATCATATATATCTGGAAAATACTCAGGATTATATTATATATAGCCACTTATTCAGAGACTCACTGAATAATGCACAGCTAAGGAATAGTCTGGAGACTATTTGATATGACTCTTCACCCAGCGACTCAGTGGACAATGCAGAACTAAAAAACAGTCATTAGGATAGAGTCAAGGGTTTATGTTATGTGGTCACTTGTTCAGAATCTCACTGAAGAATACACAACATGGGAATAATCAGTGTCCAATTCATATGGACACTCAATCACATCATTACCGAATAATGCACAATGGGGCAATAGTAAGGAGTCTATTTCATATGCCTGTCATTCGGAGATTCAGCGCATAATAAACAGCTATGGAGTAGTCAGGACCCTATTTAAGGTAGCCCCAAATTAAGCACCTCCGTGAATTATACACACATGTGTCAGAGTCAGGAGCCTATTTGACATAGACACTCATACAGAAACTTTTCGAATACTGCACATGTGGGGAATAATCACGTCTGTTTCATATGGAGATTAGTTTGGAGAATCAAAAAATAATGCACACCTGTTGAGTAAAATGGGTTATATTTCATGAGGCCACTCTTCAGTGTTTTAGGGTATAATATGTATATCTGATAAGTCAGGAATCTCTTTCATATGGACACTCTTTTGGGGACTCCTTGAGGAATACTCCCCTCAAAAAGAGTCAAGGGTCTACTTCAAATGTCTACACATTCAAAGCCTCTTTACGCAATGAACACCTGGGAAATACACCTGAATCTCTTTTTATGTCCCTTAGGTCAGAGACTCATACAATAATACACAACAAGGGAAGATTTAAGGTTCTACTTTCTGTAGCCACTCATTTAGCGCCTCAGTGAATAATGCACACCACGGTAAGAGTCGAGAATTTTTTATATGACCACTGATTTTGTGCCTCACTGAGTGACATACACCTGAAAAATCCTCAGGATTCTATTTGATACAACCACTCATTTAGAACCTTATTTAATAATTCACAATGGAGCAATAATCAGGGGTCTGTTTTATGTGGTCTATCATTCAAAATTTCAGTGAATAGTAAATTTCTTTTTTTAAAAAATTTTTATTGCATTATACGTTTTGGGGTACATGTGCAGAACGTGCAAGATAGTTGCATAGGTACACACATGGCAGTGTGTTTTGCTGCCTTCCTCCCCTTCACCCACACTTGGCTTACATCACCAGGCAATCCCTCTCCAGCCCCCCCCGCTTGCCCTCCCCCATTCCCTCCAATAGACCCCAGTGAATAGTAGACTGCCTCTCTGTCTCCATGTGTTCTCATTTTTCTCACCCAACTATGAGTGAGTATATGCAGTATTTCATTTTCTGTTCTTGTGTCAGTTTGCTGAGAATGATGTTCTCCAGATTCATCCATGTCCTTAAAAAGGACACAAACTCATCATTTTTGATTGCTGCATAATATTCCATGGTGTATATGTGCCACATTTTCCCAGTCCAGTCTATCATCGTTGGGTATTTGGGTTGGTTCCAGGTCTTTGCTATTGTAAACAGTGCTGCAATGAACATTCGTGTGCATGTGTCCTTATAGTAGAAAGATTTATAGTCCTTTGGATAGATACCCAGTAATGGGATTGCTGGGTCAAATGGAATTTCTATTTCTAGGTCCCTGAGGAATCGTCACACTGTCTTCCACAATGGTTGAATTAATTTACACTCCCACCAAAAGTGTAAGAGTGTTCCTATTTCTCCACATTCTCTCCAGCATCTGCTGTTTCCAGATATTTTAATGATCGCCATTCTAACTGGCGTGAGATGGTATCACAATGTGGTTTTGATTTGCATCTCTCTAATGACCAGTGATGACGAGAATTTTTTCATATGTTTGTTGGCCTCATGTATATCTTCTTTTGTAAAGTGTCTGTTCATATCCTTTGCCCATTTATGAATGGGCTTGTTTGTTTTTTTGCTGTAAATCTGTTTGAGTTCTTTGTAAATTCTGGATATCAGCCCTTTGTCAGATGTGTAAACTGCAAAGATTTTTTCCCATTCTGATGGTTGCTGATTCACTCTAGTGACTGTTTCTTTTGCCTTGCAGAAGCTGTGGAGTTTGATTGGGTCCCATTTGTCTATTTTGGCTTTTGTTGCCAATGCTTTTGGTGTTTTATTCATGAAGTCCTTGCCTACTCCTATGTCCTGAATGGTTTTGCCTAGATATTCTTCTACAGTATTTATGGTGTCAGGTCTTATGTTTAAGTCTTTAATCCATCTGGAGTTAATTTTAGTGTAAGGTGTCAAAAAGGGGTCCAGTTTCTGCTTTCTGCACATGGCTAGCCAGTTTTTCCAACACCATTTATTAAATAGGGAATCCTTTTCCCATTGCTTGTTTTTGTCTGGTTTATCAACGATAATATGGTTGTAGATATGTTGCATTGCCTCCGATGCTTCTGTTCTGTTCCATTGGTCTATATCTCTGTTTTGGTACCAGTACCATGCTGTTTTGATTACTGTAGCCTTGTAGTATTGTTTGAAGTCTGGTAGTGTGATGCCTCCCACTGTGTCCTATTTGCTTAGAATTGACTTGGCTATGCGGGCTCTTTTTTGGTTCCATATGAAATTCATGGTGGTTTTTTTCAGTTCTGTGAAGAAATTCAATGGTACATTGATGGGGATAGCATTGATTGTGTAAATTCCTTTGGGCAGTATAGCCATTTTCACGATATTGATTCTTCCTAACCACGAACATGGAATGTTTCTCCATCTGTTTGTGTCCTCTCTTATTTCGTTGAGAAGTGGTTTCTAGTTTTCCTTAAAGAGGTCCCTTACATTTCTTGTGAGTTGTATTCCTAAGTATTTTATTTTCTTTGTAGCAATTGTGAATGGCAGTTCGTTCTTGATTTGGTTCTCTTTAAGTCTGTTATTGGTGTATAGGAATGCTTGTAATTTTTGAACATTGATTTTATATCCTGAGACTTTGCTAAAGTTGCTTATCAGTTTCAGGAGCTTCTGGGCTGAGGTGATGGGGTCTTCTAGGTATACTATCATGTCGTCTGCAAATAGAGACAATTTGGCTTCCACCGTTCCTATTTGAATACCCTTTATTTCTTTTTCTTGCCTGATTACTCTAAATAGAACTTCCAGTACTATGTTGAATAGGAGTGGTGAGAGAGGGCATCCTTGTCTTGTGCCCGATTTCAAAGGGAATGCTTCCAGTTTTTGCCCATTAAGTATGATATTGGCTGTTGGTTTGCCGTAAATAGCTTTTATTACTTTGAGATATGTTCCATCAATACCAAGTTTATTGAGGGCTTTTAGCATAAAAGGCTGTTGAATTTTGTCAAATGCCTTCTCTGCATCAATTGAGATAATCCTGTGGTTTTGGTTTTTGCTTCTGTGTATGTGGTGAATTACATTTATAGACTTGCGTATGTTGAACCAGCCTTGCAACCCAGGGATGAATCCTATTGATCATGATGGATAAGATTTTTAATGTGCTGTTGCAATCGGTTTGCCAGTATTTTATTGAAGATTTGTGCATCTATGTTCATCATGGATATTGGCCTGAAGTTTTTCTTTCTTGTTGAGTCTCTGCCGGGTTTTGGTATCAGGATGATGTTGGTCTCATAAAATGATATGGGAAGGGCTCCCTCTTTTTGGATTCTTTGGAATAGTTTTAGAAGGAATGGTACCAGATCCTCTTTGTGTGTCTGGTAGAATTCAGCTGTGAACCCATCTGGACCTGGGCTTTTTTTGTGTGGTAGGCTCTTAATTTCTGTCTCAACTTCCGACCTTTTTATTGGTCTATTCATATTTTCGGCTAATTCCTTGTTTAGGCTTGGGAGGACACAGGCGTCCAGGAATTTATCCATTTCTTCCTGATTTACTAGTTTATTTGCATAGAGTTGTTTGTAGTATTCTCTAATGATAGTTTGAATTTTTGTGGAATCTGTGGTGATTTCCCCATTATCGTTTTTTATTGCATCTATTTGGTTTTCCTCTCTTTTCTTTTTTATCAATCTGGCTAGTGGTCTGTCTATTTTGTTGATCTTTTTGAAAAACCAGCTCTTAGATTTAATTGATTTTTTATTTATTTATTTATTTATTTATTTATTTATTTTTTTATTGCATTATAGGTTTGGGGGTACATGTGCAGAACGAGCAAGATAGTTGCATAGGTACACACATGGCAGTGTGCTTTGCTGCTTTCCTCCCCTTCACCCACACTTGGTATTCATCCCCAGGCAATCCCCCCCAGCCCCCCCCTGGTGTCCCTCCCCCATTCCCCCCAACAGTCCCCAGTGTATAGTAGACCGCCTCTCTGTGTCCACATGTTCTCATTTTTCTCACCCACCTATGAGCGAGTATATGCGGTATTTCTTTTTCTGTTCTTGTGTCAGTTTGCTGAGAATGATGTTCTCCAGATTCATCCATGTCCCTACAAAGGACACAAACTCATCATTTTTGATTGCTGCATAATATTCCATGGTGTATATGTGCCACATTTTCCCAGTCCAGTCTATCATCGTTGGGCATTTGGGTTGGTTCCAGGTCTTTGCTCTTGTAAACAGTGCTGCAATGAACATTCGTGTGCATGTGTCCTTATAGTAGAACGATTTATAATCCTTTGGATAGATACCCAGTAATGGGATTGCTGGGTCAAATGGAATTTCTATTTCTAGGTCCCTGAGGAATCGCCACACTGTCTTCCACAATGGTTGAACTAATTTACACTCCCACCAACAGTGTAAGAGTGTTCCTATTTCTCCACATCCTCTCCAGCATCTGCTGTCTCCAGATTTTTTAATGATCGCCATTCTAACTGGTGTGAGATGGTATCGCAATGTGGTTTTGATTTGCATCTCTCTAATGACCAATGACGATGAGCACTTTTTCATATGTTTGCTGGCCTCATGTATGTCTGCTTTCGTAAAGTTTCTGTTCATATCCTTTGCCCATTTTTGAATGGGCTTGTTTGTTTTTTTCCTGTAAATCTGTTTGAGTTCTTTGTAAATTCTGGATATCAGCCCTTTGTCGGATGCGTAAAATGCAAAGATTTTTTCCCATTCTGATGGTTGCCGATTCACTCTAGTGACTGTTTGTTTTGCTGTGCAGAAGCTGTGGAGTTTGATTAGGTCCCATTTGTCTATTTTGGCTTTTGTTGCCAATGCTTTGGGAGTTTTGTTCATGAAGTCCTTGCCTACTCCTATGTCCTGAATGGTTTTGCCTAGATTTTCTTCTAGGGTTTTTATGGTGTCGGGTCTTACGTTTAAGTCTTTAATCCATCTGGAGTTAATTTTAGTGTAAGGTGTCAGGAAGGGGTCCAATTTCTGCTTTCTGCACATGGCTAGCCAGTTTTCCCAACACCATTTATTAAATAGGGAATCCTTTCCCCATTGCCTGTTTTTGTCTGGTTTATCAAAGATAATATGGTTGTAGATGTGTTGTGTTGCCTCCGATGCCTCTGTTCTGTTCCATTGGTCTATATCTCTGTTTTGGTACCAGTACCATGCTGTTTTGATTACTGTAGCCTTGTAGTATAGTTTGAAGTCTGGTAGCGTGATGCCTCCCGCTGTGTTCTTTTTGCTTAGAATTGACTTGGCTATGCGGGCTCTTTTTTGGTTCCATATGAAATTCATGGTGGTTTTTTCCAGTTCTGTGAAGAAATTCAATGGTAGTTTGATGGGGATAGCATTGATTGTGTAAATTACTTTGGGCAGTATAGCCATTTTCACGATATTGATTCTTCCTAACCACGAACATGGAATGTTTCTCCATCTGTTTGTGTCCTCTCTTATTTCATTGAGCAGTTGTTTGTAGTTTTCCTTAAAGAGGTCCCTTACATTCCTAGTGAGTTGTATTCCTAGGTATTTTATTTTCTTTGTAGCAATTGTGAATGGCAGTTCGTTCTTGATTTGGTTCTCTTTAAGTCTGTTATTGGTGTATAGGAATGCTTGTGATTTTTGCACATTGATTTTATATCCTGAGACTTTGCTGAAGTTGCTTATCAGTTGCAGGAGCTTTTGGGCTGAGGTGATGGGGTCTTCTAGGTATACTATCATGTCGTCTGCAAATAGAGACAATTTGGCTTCCACCTTTCCTATTTGAATACCATTTATTTCTTTTTCTTGCCTGATTGCTCTGGCTAGAACTTCCAGTACTATGTTGAATAGAAGTGGTGAGAGAGGGCATCCTTGTCTAGTGCCAGATTTCAAAGGGAAAGCTTCCAGTTTTTGCCCATTAAGTATGATATTGGCTGTTGGTTTGTCATAAATAGCTTTTATTACTTTGAGATATGTTCCATCAATACCAAGTTTATTGAGGGTTTTTAGCATAAACGGCTGTTGAATTTTGTCAAATGCCTTCTCTGCATCAATTGAGATAATCATGTGGTTTTTGTTTTTGCTTCTGTTTATGTGGTGAATTACATTTATAGACTTGCGTATGTTGAACCAGCCTTGCATCCCCGGGATAAATCCTACTTGATCATGATGGATAAGTTTTTTAATATGCTGTTGCAATCGGTTTGCCAGTATTTTATTGAAGATTTTTGCATCTATGTTCATCATGGATATTGGCCTGAAGTTTTCTTTTCTTGTTGAGTCTTTGCCAGGTTCTGGTATCAGGATGATGTTGGTCTCATAAAATGATTTGGGAAGGGTTCCCTCTTTTTGGATTATTTGGAATAGTTTCAGAAGGAATGGTACCAGATCCTCTTTGTGTGTCTGGTAGAATTCGGCTGTGAACCCATCTGGACCTGGGCTTTTTTTGTGTGGTAGGCTCTTAATTGCTGCCTCAACTTCAGACCTTGTTATTGGTCTATTCATAGTTTCGGCTTCCCCCTGGTTTAGGCTTGGGAGGACACAGGCATCCAGGAATTTATCCATTTCTTCCTGATTTACTGGTTTATGTGCATAGAGTTGTTTGTAGTATTCTCTGATGATGGTTTGAATTTCTGTGGAATCTGTGGTGATTTCCCCTTTATCTTTTTTTATTGCATCTATTTGGTTGTTCTCTCTCTTCTTTTTTATCAGTCTGGCTAGTGGTCTGTCTATTTTGTTGATCTTTTCGAAAAACCAGCTCTTAGATTTATTGATTTTTTGAAGGGTTTTTCTTGTCTCTATCTCCTTCAGTTCTGCTCTGATCTTAGTTATTTCTTGTCTTCGGCTAGGTTTTGAGCTTTTTTGATCTTGCTCCTCTAGCTCTTTCAATTTTGACGATAGGGTGTCAATTTTGGATCTCTCCACTCTTCTCATGTGGGCACTTATTGCTATATATTTTCCTCTACAGACTGCTTTAAATGTGTCCCAGAGATTCTGGTACGTTGTGTCTTCATTCTCATTGGTTTCAAAGAACTTCTTTATTTCTGCCTTCATTTCATTGTTTATCCAATCAACATTCAAGAGCCAATTGTTCAGTTTCCATGAAGCTGTGCGGTTCTGAGTTATTTTCTGAATTCTGAGTTCCAACTTGATTGCACTATGGTCTGAGAGACTGTTTGTTATGATTTCCGTTGTTTTGCATTTGCTGAGGAGTGCTTTACTTCCAATGATGTGGTCAGTTTTTGAGTAGGTGTGATGTGGTGCTGAGAAGAATGTATATTCTGTGGATTTGGGGTGGAGAGTTCTGTAAATGTCTATCAGGTTTGCTTGTTCCAGGTCTGAGTTCAAGTCCTGGATATGCTTGTTAATTTTCTGTCTGGTTGATCTGTCTGCTATTGACAGTGGAGTGTTAAAGTCACCCACTATTATTGTGTGGGAGTCTAAGTCCCTTTGTAAGTCATTAAGAACTTGCCTTATATATCTGGGTGCTCCTACATTGGGTCCATATATATTTAGAATCGTTATCTCTTCTTGTTGTATCGATCCTTTTACCATTATGTAATGACCTTCTTTGTCCCTTTTGATCTTTGTTACTTTAAAGTCTATTTTATCAGAGATGAGAATTGCAACTCCTGCTTTTTTTTGCTCTGCATTTGCTTGGTAAATCTTCCTCCATCCCTTTATTTTGAGCCTTTGTGTATCTTTGCATGTGAGGTGGGTTTCCTGGATACAGCACACCGATGGGTTTTGGTTTTTTATCCAATTTGCCAGTCTGTGTCTTTTGATTGGTGCATTTAGCCCATTTACATTCAGGGTTAATATTGTTATGTGTGAATTTGATACTGCCATTTTGATGCTAGCTGGCTGTTTTGCCCGTTGGTTCATGTACATTCTTCATTTTGTTGATGGTCTTTAGCATTTGGTATGCTTTTAGGATGGCTGGAACTGGTTGTTTCTTTCTACGTGTAGTGCCTCTTTCAGGAGCTCTTGTAAAGCAGGCCTAGTGGTGACAAAATCTCTGAGTACTTGCTTGTTCGTGAAGGATTTTATTTTTCCTTCACTTATGAAGCTCAGTTTCGCTGGATATGAAATTCTGGGTTGAAAGCTCTTTTCTTTAAGGATGTTGAATATTGGCCCCCACTCTCTTCTGGCTTGTAGAGTCTCTGCTGAGAGATCTGCTGTGAGTCTGATGGGCTTCCCTTTGTGGGTGACCCGACCTTTCTCTCTGGCTGCCCTTAGTATTTTCTCCTTCGTTTCAACGCTGGTGAATCTGACGATTATGTGCCTTGGGGTTGCTCTTCTTGCAGAGTATCTTTGTGGTGTTCTCTGTATTTCCTGGAGTTGAGTATTGACCTGTCTTGCTAGGTTGGGGAAATTTTCCTGGATAATATCCTGAAGAGTGTTTTCCAGCTTGGATTCATTCTCTTCGTCACATTCTGGTACACCTATCAAACGTAGGTTGGGTCTCTTCACATAGTCCCACATTTCTTGGAGATTTTGTTCATTCCTCTTTGTGCTTTTTTCTTTAATCTTGGTTTCTCGTTTTATTTCATTGAGTTGATCTTCAACTTCTGATATTCTTTCTTCTGCTTGGTCAATTCGGCTGTTGATACTTGTGCATGCTTCGCGAAGTTCTCGTGTTGAGTTTTTCAGCTCCTTCAATTCATTCATATTCCTCTCTAAGTTGTCCATTCTCGTTATCAATTCCTCGAATCTTTTTTCAAATCTTTTTTCAAGGTTCTTAGTTTCTTTGCACTGGTTTAGAACGTGTTCCTTTAGCTCACTGAAGTTTCTCATTATCCACTTTCTGAAGTCTGATTCCGTCATTTCGTCACATTCATTCTCCGTCCAGCTTTGTTCCCTTGCTGGTGAGGAGTTTTGGTCCTTTTTTGGAGGTGAGGTGTTTTGGTTTCGGGTGCTTTCCTCCTTTTTGCGCTGGTTTCTTCCCATCTTTATGGATTTATCCGCCTGTTGTCTTAGTAGTGGCTGATTTTTCAATTGGGTCTCTGTGTGGACACTGAGATTGTTGATGATGAAGTATTTCTGTTACTTAGTTTTCCCTCTAATGATCTATCCTCTCTGCTGTATGAGTGCTGAGGTCCACTCCAGGCCCTGCTTGTCTGGGGTATACCTGCAGCAGCTGCAGAACCGTGAGGGATGATATCAGTTTCTTTTTCTGCTGCCCTTGTTCCAGAATGATGCCAGTCAAATGTCAGTCTGATTAGTCCTTTTCTGGGGTGACTCCTTGGATATACAGAGGTCAGGGAGCTGCTTGAGGAGACAGTCTGTGCTTTATAGGAGCTCCAGTGCTGAGCTGTGAGCTCCGTTGTTCATTCAGGGTTGTTGGGAGGTTATGTCTGCTGCAATAGAACTCATAAAACACCACTCTTTTTTTTTTTTTTTTCACCCTTAGATGCTCTCTCTCAGGGAGTTGGGGCTTTCTTTATGAGTATCTGTTGCACTGTCCTGCCCCACTAGGTGGCAGTCTATTCACTATTTGCCTGCCGGGGCTCTGACCTCCTAAGGCGGGTCCGCCCTGTTGCGGCCCGGCGGACTCTCTCTGTTATGGCAGGTTGCCTCGGCAACGGCAGGCTGCGTCAGTCCTGGGCGGTACTTAAGTGGGGGTGCACTTTGTCAGGAATGGTGGACGCCCCTCCCTGACCGGGCTGCACCGTCCTAAATACCGGCAACAAAACTCTCAGCCCCAAGCGCCTCCAGTCGCCGCCCTGCTTGTCCCCGTGAGCGTGGGACCCGCCGAGCCCGATCACCCTGCTCCCTGCCTCAGAGTCCGTCCTCTCTCTCTCTCTCTCTTCCTCTCCCCAAGCTGAAAGGTCGACTCTCTCACTGGCGCCCCAGGAGCCTGCTGATAGGGCACTGGGATCCGTGCGATCTCCCGTGCCGCTGCCCACTACCCCGGCTCAGATCACGCTTCCCAGGAAACTCCTGGTCTGGCTCATTGTCCAAGTCCTGTTCAATCAGATGGACATGCCAATCTGCCCTTCCAAATCTCAGATTGCCGGTTTAACAGGGCACCCAGACCAGTGAGTTCCGCGCCGGGTCCCGCTGTGGCGCCGGCCGAAGAGGCGGCGGGAGCCGGTTGCGTTAGCCGGCTGCTAGCGTCCCGTGTCTCTCCCACACCTGGGACTTTCAACGCTCTGTGGGCATAAAAGGAACATCCGAGAATGCGGCTAGGACTCACCCTCTGCGCCTTCACCGAGAGCTGCAATCCTGAGTCACCTCTACGACGCCATCTTGCCTCCCTCCAGATTTAATTGATTTTTTGAAGGGTTTCTCTTTTCTCTATCTCCTTCAGCTCTGCTCTGATCTTAGTTATTTCTTGTCTTTTGCTAGGTTTTGAGCTTTTTTGATCTTGCACCTCTAGCTCTTTCAATTTTGATGATAGGGTGTCAATTTTGGATCTCTCCATTCTTCTCATGTGGGCACTTATTGCTATATATTTTCCTCTACAGACTGCTTTAAATGTGTCCCAGAGATTCTGATATATTGTGTCTTCATTTTCATTGATTTCAAAGAACTTCTTTATTTCTGCCTTCATTTCATTGTTTATCCAATCAATATTCAAGAGCCAGTTGTTCAGTTTCCATGAAGCTGTGCGGTTCTGAGTTATTTTCTGAATTCTGAGTTCTAACTTGATTGCACTATGGTCTGAGAGACTGTTTGTTATGATTTCAGTTGTTTTGCATTTGCTGAGGAGTGCTTTACTTCCAATTATGTGGTCAATTTTGGAGTAGGTGTGATGTGGTGCTGAGAAGAATGTATATTCTGTGGATTTGGGGTGGAGAGTTCTGTAAATGTCTATCACGTTTGCTTGTTCCAGGTCTGAGTTCAAGTTCTGGATATCCTTGTAAATTTTCTCTTTAGTTGAGCTGTCTGCTATTGAGAGTGGAGTGTTAAAGTCTTCCACTATTATTGTGTGGGAGTCTAAGTCTCTTTGTAAGTCATTAAGAACTTGCCTTATATATCTGGGTGCTTCTACATTGGGTCTATATATATTTAGAATCGTTAGCTATTCTTGTTGTATGGATCCTTTAACCATTATGAAATGACCTTTTTTGTCCCTTTTGATCTTTGTTGCTTTAAAGTCTATTTTATCAGAGATGAGAATTGCAACTCCTGCTATTTTTTGCTCTCCATTTGCTTGGTAAATCTTCCTCCATCCTTTTATTTTGAGCCTTTGTGTATGTTTGCATGTGTGGTGGGTTTCCTGGATAGAGCACACCGATGGGTTTTGGTTTTTATCCAATTTGCCAGTCTGTGTCTTTTGATTGGTGCATTTAGCCCATTTACATTTAGGGTTAATATTGTTATATGTGAATTTGATCCTGTCATTTTGATGCTAGCTGGCTGTTTTGCCCGTTGGTTCATGTAGATTCTTCATTTCGTTGATGGTCTTTAGCATTTGGTATGCTTTTAGGATGGCTGGTACTGGTTGTTTCTTTTTTTTTTTTTTTTTTTTTTTTTTTTATTGCATTATAGGTTTGGGGGTACATGTGCAGAACGAGCAAGATAGTTGCATAGGTACACACATGGCAGTGTGCTTTGCTGCTTTCCTCCCCTTCACCCACACTTGGTATTCATCCCCAGGCTATCCCCCCCAGCCCCCCCCTGCTGTCCCTCCCCCATTCCCCCCAACAGTCCCCAGTGTATAGTAGACCGCCTCTCTGTGTCCACATGTTCTCATTTTTCTCACCCACCTATGAGCGAGTATATGCGGTATTTCTTTTTCTGTTCTTGTGTCAGTTTGCTGAGAATGATGTTCTCCAGATTCATCCATGTCCCTACAAAGGACACAAACTCATCATTTTTGATTGCTGCATAATATTCCATGGTGTATATGTGCCACATTTTCCCAGTCCAGTCTATCATCGTTGGGCATTTGGGTTGGTTCCAGGTCTTTGCTATTGTAAACAGTGCTGCAATGAACATTCGTGTGCATGTGTCCTTATAGTAGAACGATTTATAATCCTTTGGATAGATACCCAGTAATGGGATTGCTGGGTCAAATGGAATTTCTATTTCTAGGTCCCTGAGGAATCGCCACACTGTCTTCCACAATGGTTGAACTAATTTACACTCCCACCAACAGTGTAAGAGTGTTCCTATTTCTCCACATCCTCTCCAGCATCTGCTGTCTCCAGATTTTTTAATGATCGCCATTCTAACTGGTGTGAGATGGTATCTCAATGTGGTTTTGATTTGCATCTCTCTAATGACCAATGACGATGAGCACTTTTTCATATGTTTGCTGGCCTCATGTATGTCTGCTTTCGTAAAGTTTCTGTTCATATCCTTTGCCCATTTTTGAATGGGCTTGTTTGTTTTTTTCCTGTAAATCTGTTTGAGTTCTTTGTAAATTCTGGATATCAGCCCTTTGTCGGATGCGTAAACTGCAAAGATTTTTTCCCATTCTGATGGTTGCCGATTCACTCTAGTGACTGTTTGTTTTGCTGTGCAGAAGCTGTGGAGTTTGATTAGGTCCCATTTGTCTATTTTGGCTTTTGTTGCCAATGCTTTGGGAGTTTTGTTCATGAAGTCCTTGCCTACTCCTATGTCCTGAATGGTTTTGCCTAGATTTTCTTCTAGGGTTTTTATGGTGTCGGGTCTTACGTTTAAGTCTTTAATCCATCTGGAGTTAATTTTAGTGTAAGGTGTCAGGAAGGGGTCCAATTTCTGCTTTCTGCACATGGCTAGCCAGTTTTCCCAACACCATTTATTAAATAGGGAATCCTTTCCCCATTGCCTGTTTTTGTCTGGTTTATCAAAGATAATATGGTTGTAGATGTGTTGTGTTGCCTCCGATGCCTCTGTTCTGTTCCATTGGTCTATATCTCTGTTTTGGTACCAGTACCATGCTGTTTTGATTACTGTAGCCTTGTAGTATAGTTTGAAGTCTGGTAGCGTGATGCCTCCCGCTGTGTTCTTTTTGCTTAGAATTGACTTGGCTATGCGGGCTCTTTTTTGGTTCCATATGAAATTCATGGTGGTTTTTTCCAGTTCTGTGAAGAAATTCAATGGTAGTTTGATGGGGATAGCATTGATTGTGTAAATTACTTTGGGCAGTATAGCCATTTTCACGATATTGATTCTTCCTAACCACGAACATGGAATGTTTCTCCATCTGTTTGTGTCCTCTCTTATTTCATTGAGCAGTTGTTTGTAGTTTTCCTTAAAGAGGTCCCTTACATTCCTAGTGAGTTGTATTCCTAGGTATTTTATTTTCTTTGTAGCAATTGTGAATGGCAGTTCATTCTTGATTTGGTTCTCTTTAAGTCTGTTATTGGTGTATAGGAATGCTTGTGATTTTTGCACATTGATTTTATATCCTGAGACTTTGCTGAAGTTGCTTATCAGTTGCAGGAGCTTTTGGGCTGAGGTGATGGGGTCTTCTAGGTATACTATCATGTCGTCTGCAAATAGAGACAATTTGGCTTCCACCTTTCCTATTTGAATACCCTTTATTTCTTTTTCTTGCCTGATTGCTCTGGCTAGAACTTCCAGTACTATGTTGAATAGAAGTGGTGAGAGAGGGCATCCTTGTCTAGTGCCAGATTTCAAAGGGAATGCTTCCAGTTTTTGCCCATTAAGTATGATATTGGCTGTTGGTTTGTCATAAATAGCTTTTATTACTTTGAGATATGTTCCATCAATACCAAGTTTATTGAGGGTTTTTAGCATAAAGGGCTGTTGAATTTTGTCAAATGCCTTCTCTGCATCAATTGAGATAATCATGTGGTTTTTGTTTTTGCTTCTGTTTATGTGGTGAATTACATTTATAGACTTGCGTATGTTGAACCAGCCTTGCATCCCCGGGATAAATCCTACTTGATCATGATGGATAAGTTTTTTAATGTGCTGTTGCAATCGGTTTGCCAGTATTTTATTGAAGATTTTTGCATCTATGTTCATCATGGATATTGGCCTGAAGTTTTCTTTTCTTGTTGAGTCTCTGCCAGGTTTTGGTATCAGGATGATGTTGGTCTCATAAAATGATTTGGGAAGGGTTCCCTCTTTTTGGATTATTTGGAATAGTTTCAGAAGGAATGGTACCAGATCCTCTTTGTGTGTCTGGTAGAATTCGGCTGTGAACCCATCTGGACCTGGGCTTTTTTTGTGTGGTAGGCTCTTAATTGCTGCCTCAACTTCAGACCTTGTTATTGGTCTATTCATAGTTTCGGCTTCCTCCTGGTTTAGGCTTGGGAGGACACAGGCATCCAGGAATTTATCCATTTCTTCCTGATTTACTGGTTTATGTGCATAGAGTTGTTTGTAGTATTCTCTGATGATGGTTTGAATTTCTGTGGAATCTGTGGTGATTTCCCCTTTATCGTTTTTTATTGCATCTATTTGGTTGTTCTCTCTCTTCTTTTTTATCAGTCTGGCTAGTGGTCTGTCTATTTTGTTGATCTTTTCGAAAAACCAGCTCTTAGATTTATTGATTTTTTGAAGGGTTTTTCTTGTCTCTATCTCCTTCAGTTCTGCTCTGATCTTAGTTATTTCTTGTCTTCGGCTAGGTTTTGAGCTTTTTTGATCTTGCTCCTCTAGCTCTTTCAATTTTGACGATAGGGTGTCAATTTTGGATCTCTCCACTCTTCTCATGTGGGCACTTATTGCTATATATTTTCCTCTACAGACTGCTTTAAATGTGTCCCAGAGATTCTGGTACGTTGTGTCTTCATTCTCATTGGTTTCAAAGAACTTCTTTATTTCTGCCTTCATTTCATTGTTTATCCAATCAACATTCAAGAGCCAATTGTTCAGTTTCCATGAAGCTGTGCGGTTCTGAGTTATTTTCTGAATTCTGAGTTCCAACTTGATTGCACTATGGTCTGAGAGACTGTTTGTTATGATTTCAGTTGTTTTGCATTTGCTGAGGAGTGCTTTACTTCCAATGATGTGGTCAATTTTGGAGTAGGTGTGATGTGGTGCTGAGAAGAATGTATATTCTGTGGATTTGGGGTGGAGAGTTCTGTAAATGTCTATCAGGTTTGCTTGTTCCAGGTCTGAGTTCAAGTCCTGGATATCCTTGTTAATTTTCTGTCTGGTTGATCTGTCTGCTATTGACAGTGGAGTGTTAAAGTCTCCCACTATTATTGTGTGGGAGTCTAAGTCCCTTTGTAAGTCATTAAGAACTTGCCTTATATATCTGGGTGCTCCTACATTGGGTCCATATATATTTAGAATCGTTATCTCTTCTTGTTGTATCGATCCTTTTACCATTATGTAATGACCTTCTTTGTCCCTTTTGATCTTTGTTACTTTAAAGTCTATTTTATCAGAGATGAGAATTGCAACTCCTGCTTTTTTTTGCTCTCCATTTGCTTGGTAAATCTTCCTCCATCCCTTTATTTTGAGCCTTTGTGTATCTTTGCATGTGAGGTGGGTTTCCTGGATACAGCACACCGATGGGTTTTGGTTTTTTATCCAATTTGCCAGTCTGTGTCTTTTGATTGGTGCATTTAGCCCATTTACATTCAGGGTTAATATTGTTATGTGTGAATTTGATACTGCCATTTTGATGCTAGCTGGCTGTTTTGCCCGTTGGTTCATGTACATTCTTCATTTTGTTGATGGTCTTTAGCATTTGGTATGCTTTTAGGATGGCTGGAACTGGTTGTTTCTTTCTATGTGTAGTGCCTCTTTCAGGAGCTCTTGTAAAGCAGGCCTAGTGGTGACAAAATCTCTGAGTACTTGCTTGTTCGTGAAGGATTTTATTTTTCCTTCACTTATGAAGCTCAGTTTCGCTGGATATGAAATTCTGGGTTGAAAGCTTTTTTCTTTAAGGATGTTGAATATTGGCCCCCACTCTCTTCTGGCTTGTAGAGTCTCTGCTGAGAGATCTGCTGTGAGTCTGATGGGCTTCCCTTTGTGGGTGACCCGACCTTTCTCTCTGGCTGCCCTTAGTATTTTCTCCTTCGTTTCAACCCTGGTGAATCTGACGATTATGTGCCTTGGGGTTGCTCTTCTTGCAGAGTATCTTTGTGGTGTTCTCTGTATTTCCTGGAGTTGAGTATTGACCTGTCTTGCTAGGTTGGGGAAATTTTCCTGGATAATATCCTGAAGAGTGTTTTCCAGCTTGGATTCATTCTCTTCGTCACATTCTGGTACACCTATCAAACGTAGGTTGGGTCTCTTCACATAGTCCCACATTTCTTGGAGATTTTGTTCATTCCTTTTTGTGCTTTTTTCTTTAATCTTGGTTTCTCGTTTTATTTCATTGAGTTGATCTTCAACTTCTGATATTCTTTCTTCTGCTTGGTCAATTCGGCTGTTGATACTTGTGCATGCTTCGCGAAGTTCTCGTGTTGAGTTTTTCAGCTCCTTCAATTCATTCATATTCCTCTCTAAGTTGTCCATTCTCGTTATCAATTCCTCGAATCTTTTTTCAAATCTTTTTTCAAGGTTCTTAGTTTCTTTGCACTGGTTTAGAACATGTTCCTTTAGCTCACTGAAGTTTCTCATTATCCACTTTCTGAAGTCTGATTCCGTCATTTCGTCACATTCATTCTCTGTCCAGCTTTGTTCCCTTGCTGGTGAGGAGTTTTGGTCCTTTTTTGGAGGTGAGGTGTTTTGGTTTCGGGTGCTTTCCTCCTTTTTGCGCTGGTTTCTTCCCATCTTTATGTATTTATCCGCCTGTTGTCTTAGTAGTGGCTGATTTTTCAATTGGGTCTCTGTGTGGACACTGAGATTGTTGATGATGAAGTATTTCTGTTACTTAGTTTTCCCTCTAATGATCTATCCTCTCTGCTGTATGAGTGCTGAGGTCCACTCCAGGCCCTGCTTGTCTGGGGTATACCTGCAGCAGCTGCAGAACCGTGAGGGATGATATCAGTTTCTTTTTCTGCTGCCCTTGTTCCAGAATGATGCCAGTCAAATGTCAGTCTGATTAGTCCTTTTCTGGGGTGACTCCTTGGATATACAGAGGTCAGGGAGCTGCTTGAGGAGACAGTCTGTGCTTTATAGGAGCTCCAGTGCTGAGCTGTGAGCTCCGTTGTTCATTCAGGGTTGTTGGGAGGTTATGTCTGCTGCAATAGAACTCATAAAACACTACTCTTTTTTTTTTTTTTTTCACCCTTAGATGCTCTCTCTCAGGGAGTTGGGGCTTTCTTTATGAGTATCTGTTGCACTGTCCTGCCCCACTAGGTGGCAGTCTATTCACTATTTGCCTGCCGGGGCTCTGACCTCCTAAGGCGGGTCCGCCCTGTTGCGGCCCGGCGGACTCTCTCTGTTATGGCAGGTTGCCTCGGCAACGGCAGGCTGCGTCAGTCCTGGGCGGTACTTAAGTGGGGGTGCACTTTGTCAGGAATGGTGGACGCCCCTCCCTGACCGGGCTGCACCGTCCTAAATACCGGCAACAAAACTCTCAGCCCCAAGCGCCTCCAGTCGCCGCCCTGCTTGTCCCCGTGAGCGTGGGACCCGCCGAGCCCGATCACCCTGCTCCCTGCCTCAGAGTCCGTCCTCTCTCTCTCTCTCTCTTCCTCTCCCCAAGCTGAAAGGTCGACTCTCTCACTGGCGCCCCAGGAGCCTGCTGATAGGGCACTGGGATCCGTGCGATCTCCCGTGCCGCTGCCCACTACCCCGGCTCAGATCACGCTTCCCAGGAAACTCCTGGTCTGGCTCATTGTCCAAGTCCTGTTCAATCAGATGGACATGCCAATCTGCCCTTCCAAATCTCAGATTGCCGGTTTAACAGGGCACCCAGACCAGTGAGTTCCGCGCCGGGTCCCGCTGTGGCGCCGGCCGAAGAGGCGGCGGGAGCCGGTTGCGTTAGCCGGCTGCTAGCGTCCCGTGTCTCTCCCACACCTGGGACTTTCAACGCTCTGTGGGCATAAAAGGAACATCCGAGAATGCGGCTAGGACTCACCCTCTGCGCCTTCACCGAGAGCTGCAATCCTGAGTCACCTCTACGACGCCATCTTGCCTCCCTCCAGATTTAATTGATTTTTTGAAGGGTTTCTCTTTTCTCTATCTCCTTCAGCTCTGCTCTGATCTTAGTTATTTCTTGTCTTTTGCTAGGTTTTGAGCTTTTTTGATCTTGCACCTCTAGCTCTTTCAATTTTGATGATAGGGTGTCAATTTTGGATCTCTCCATTCTTCTCATGTGGGCACTTATTGCTATATATTTTCCTCTACAGACTGCTTTAAATGTGTCCCAGAGATTCTGATATATTGTGTCTTCATTTTCATTGATTTCAAAGAACTTCTTTATTTCTGCCTTCATTTCATTGTTTATCCAATCAATATTCAAGAGCCAGTTGTTCAGTTTCCATGAAGCTGTGCGGTTCTGAGTTATTTTCTGAATTCTGAGTTCTAACTTGATTGCACTATGGTCTGAGAGACTGTTTGTTATGATTTCAGTTGTTTTGCATTTGCTGAGGAGTGCTTTACTTCCAATTATGTGGTCAATTTTGGAGTAGGTGTGATGTGGTGCTGAGAAGAATGTATATTCTGTGGATTTGGGGTGGAGAGTTCTGTAAATGTCTATCACGTTTGCTTGTTCCAGGTCTGAGTTCAAGTTCTGGATATCCTTGTAAATTTTCTCTTTAGTTGAGCTGTCTGCTATTGAGAGTGGAGTGTTAAAGTCTTCCACTATTATTGTGTGGGAGTCTAAGTCTCTTTGTAAGTCATTAAGAACTTGCCTTATATATCTGGGTGCTTCTACATTGGGTCTATATATATTTAGAATCGTTAGCTATTCTTGTTGTATGGATCCTTTAACCATTATGAAATGACCTTTTTTGTCCCTTTTGATCTTTGTTGCTTTAAAGTCTATTTTATCAGAGATGAGAATTGCAACTCCTGCTATTTTTTGCTCTCCATTTGCTTGGTAAATCTTCCTCCATCCTTTTATTTTGAGCCTTTGTGTATGTTTGCATGTGTGGTGGGTTTCCTGGATAGAGCACACCGATGGGTTTTGGTTTTTATCCAATTTGCCAGTCTGTGTCTTTTGATTGGTGCATTTAGCCCATTTACATTTAGGGTTAATATTGTTATATGTGAATTTGATCCTGTCATTTTGATGCTAGCTGGCTGTTTTGCCCGTTGGTTCATGTAGATTCTTCATTTCGTTGATGGTCTTTAGCATTTGGTATGCTTTTAGGATGGCTGGTACTGGTTGTTTCTTTGTATGTGTAGTGCCTCTTTCAGTAGCTCTTGTAAAGCAGGCCTAGTGGTGACAAAATCTCTGAGTACTTTCTTGTTCGTGAAGGATTTTATTTTTCCTTCACTTATGAAGCTCAGTTTGGCTGGATATGAAATTCTGGTTTGAAAGCTCTTTTCTTTAAGGATGTGGAATATTGGCCCCCACTCTCTTCTAGCTTGTAGAGTCTCTGCCGAGAGATCTGCTGTGAGTCTGATGGGCTTCCCTTTGTGGGTGACCCGACCTTTCTCTCTGGCTGGCCTTAGTATTTTCTCCTTCATTTCAACCCTGGTGAATCTTACAATTATGTGCCTTGGGGTTGCTCTTCTTGCGGAGTATCTTTGTGGTTTTCTCTGTATTTCCTGGAGTTGAGTATTGACCTCTCTTGCTAGGTTGGGGAAATTTTCCTGGATAATATCCTGAAGAGTGTTTTCCAGCTTAGATTCATTATCTTCATCACATTCTGTTACACCTATCAAACGTAGGTTGGGTCTCTTCACATAGTCCCACATTTCTTGGAGATTTTGTTTTTTCCTTTTTGTGCTTTTTTCTTTAATCTTGGTTTCACGTTTTATTTCATTGAGTTGATCTTCAATTTCTGATATTCTTTCTTCTGCTTGGTCAATTCGGCTTTTGAAACTTGTGCATGCTTCACGAAGTTCTCGTGTTGTGTTTTTCAGCTCCTGCAATTCATTCATATTCCTCTCTAAGTTGTCCATTCTTTTTATCAATTTCTCGAATTTTTTTTCAAATCTTTTTTCAAGGTTCTTAGTTTGTTTGCACTGATTTAGAACATGTTCTTTTAGCTCAATGAAGTTTCTCATTATCCACTTTCTGAAGTCTGATTTCATCATTTCGTCACACTCATTCTCCATCCAGCTTTGTTTTCTAGCTGGTGAGGAGTTTTGTTTTTTTGTAGGAGATGAGTTGTTTTGGTTTCGGGTGTTTTCCTCCTTTTTGCGCTGGTTTCTTCCCATCTTTATGGATTTATCCGCCTGTCGTCTTAGTAGTTGCTGATTTTTCAATTGGGTCTCTGTGTGGATGCTGAGATTGTTGATGATGAAGTATTTCTGTTACTTAGTTTTCCTTGTAGTGGTCTAGCCTCTCTGCTGTGTGAGTGCTGAGGTTCACTCCAGGCCCTGTTTATCTGGAGTATACCTGTAGCAGCTGTGGAACAGTGAGGGATGATACCAGTTTCTTCTGCTGCTGTCTTTGTTCCAGAATGATGCCCGCCAAATGTCAGTCTCATTAGTCCTTTTTTGCTGTGACTCTTTGGATATACAGGGGTCAGGGAGCTGCTTAAGGAGACGGTTTGTGCTTTATAGTAACTCCAGTGCTGAGCTGTGAGCTCCGTTGTTCATTCCGGGTTGTTGGGAGCTTGTTTGTGTCTGCTGCAATAGAACTCATAAAACACCACCCTTCCCCCCCTTATATGCTCTGTTTGAGGGAGTTGGGGCTTTCTTTATGAGTATCTGTTGCACTGTCCTGCCCCACTAGGTGACAGTCTATTCACTATTTGCCTGCCGGGGCTCTGACCTGCTAGCGCGGGTTCGCCCTGTTGCTGTTGGGCTCCCTTCTGCTGTGGAGAGCTCTCCTCTCCTGGGAGTCTCTCTGTTATGGCAGGTTGCCTCGGCAACAGCAGGCTGCGTCAGCCCTGGGCGGTACTTCAATAGGGGCGGATTGTGTCAGCAATGGCAGACGCCCCTCTCTCACCAGGCTGCACCGTCCTAGATGCCGGCAGCAAAACTCTCAGCCCCAAGCATCTCCAGTCACTGCCCTGCTTGTCCCTGTGAGTGTGGGACCCACTTATCCCGATCACCAAGCACCCTAACTCAGAGTGCGTCCTCTCTCTCTCTCTCTCCCTCTCCGTGAGCTGAAAGGTCGACTCTCTCACTGGCGCCCCAGTAGCCTGCCGATAGGGCACTGGGATCCGTGCGATCTCCCTTGCCACTGCCCACTTCACCGGCTCACATCACGCTTCCCAGGAAACTCCCAGGAAACTCCAGTTCTGGCTCACTGTCCAAGTCCCGTTCAATCTGATGGACGTGCCAATCTGCCCTCCAAACTCTCAGATTGCCAGTTAAACAGGGAACCCAGACGAGTGAGTTCCGTGCCGGGTCCTGCTGCGGTGCTGGCTGAAGCGGCCGCGCAAGCCGGCTGCGTTAGCCGGCTTTACTTTACTAGCGTCCTCTGGGACTTTCAACGCTCTGTGGGCTAGAAAGGTCCATCCAAGAATTCGGCTAAGACTCACCCTCTGCGCCGTCACTGAGAGCTGCAATCCTGAGTCGCTTCTACGATGCCATCTTGCCTCTCCTCCCTCGTCAGCATTACATTTTATATTGCTACTGACTTGTAAACTCAATTAATAATGCACAAATATAAAGTACTCATCACTTTATTTCATATAGCCACTAATAGAGAGATTCACTTAATAATAAAATTATTTGAGATAGACTGCCTCCTTTTTCATATGGTCATACAAAAAGAGCCTCACTGAGTGACACACACCTGGGGAAGTGTAAGGAGTGTGCTTTACATAGCCTCTCATTTACAGCATAAGGGAATAATGCACACGTGTAGAATAGACACTAGTCTATTTTATATGGCCACAAAATCAAAGCCTGAGTCCGTAATACACAACTTTGGAATAGTCACTAGTCTATTCCATATGCCCAAATATTTAGAGTCAGTGTCAATAATACACGCCTTTAGACTAGACAGGAAACCATTTCATATGGCCAAAGTTTCATAGACTCAGTGAATATTAAATACCTGACGAATACTCTGGACGCTATTACATTTGGCATTTCTTCAGAGGTTCATTGAGTAAAGAACTGCTGTATTGTAGTCAGAATTCTATTTCATATAGCCACATACTCAGAGCCTAACTGAATAACAGACACCTTGGGAAAGTCA
This sequence comes from Saguinus oedipus, assembly GCA_031835075.1. Classification (NCBI taxonomy): domain Eukaryota; kingdom Metazoa; phylum Chordata; class Mammalia; order Primates; family Cebidae; genus Saguinus; species Saguinus oedipus. The sequence continues at coordinate 132,781 of JASSZA010000201.1, forward strand.
GGATTCTATTTCTTATAGCCACTCATTTACAGTCGAATGTAAATCTCAGGCCTGAGTAGTATATAGGAGTCTCTATTTTATGGCCACCCATTCAGGGCCTCACAGAATAATGCAGACGTATGAAAATGTCAGGAGTGTACTTGACATGGCCAGTTATTCAGTTCCTCAGTGAAGAATCATATATATTTGGAAAATACACAGGATTCTATTATATATAGCCACTTATTAAGAGACTCACTGAATAATGCACACCTGGAGAATTGTCTGGAGACTCTTTGATATGACCATTCACCCAGCGACTCAGTGGAAAATGCAGAGCTGAGAAATAGTCAAGAAGACAGAATCAGGAGTCTATTTTATGTGGTCACTCGTTCAGAAAGTGACTGAAGAATATACACCTTGAAAATAGTCAGAGTCCAGGTCATATGGACACTCAATCACAGCATTACCGAATAATGCACAATGAGGCAATAGTAAGGAGTCTATTTCATATGGCCTCTCCTTCAGAGCTTCAGTGCATAATAAACAGCTGTGGAGGAGTGAGGAAACTATTGACAGTAGCCACAAATAAAGCAGCTCCTTGAATTATGCATACATGTGTGAGTTTCAGGAGACTATTTGATATGGACACTCATACAGAATGTCTTTGAATATTGTACATGTGGGAATAATCACTAATCTATTTCATATGGTGGTTTTTTTGGAGAGTCAAAAATTAACACACACCTGTGGAGTAAAATGCCGTTTATTTTATAAGGCCACTCTTTCAGTGTTTTAGTGAATAACATGTATATCTGATAAGTCAGGAATCTCTTACACATGGCCACTCATTCTGGGCCTCTGTGAATAATACTCCCCTCAGAAACAGTCAAGGGTCTACTTCAAATGTCTACACATTCAGGGTCTCTGTAAGTAATGAACACCTGGGCAATACACCTAAGTCTCTTTTTTATGACCACTGTGTCAGAGTCTCATTCAATAATACACACCTGGGAAACAGTTAAGGGTCTCCTTCATGTCATTTAGATCCTCAGTGAATAATCCACACCAGGGTAATAGTCGAGCATTTTTTATATGTCCACAAATTCTGTGCCTCCCTGAATGATACACACCTGGGGAATTCCAGGATTCTATCTCATATTACCGCTCATTTAGAAACTTATTGAATAATTCACAATGGAGCCATGGTCAGGTGTCTACTTTGTGTGGCCTCTCATTCAGTGTTTCAGTGCATAATGAACTTCTATGGAGTAATAAGGACACTGTTAAAGTAGCCATGAATAAAGTGCCTTTCTGAATGATACACACCTGGGTGGTAGTCAGAAGTCTATTTCATATGAACTCTAATTCTGTGTAACGCTGAGTAATGCACACCTGGGAAAGATTCAGGAGTCTATTTGGTATGAACCCTCTTACCGAACCTGTTGGAATAATGCACACATGGAGAATAATGAGGTGTCCATGTGATACAGCTATTCATTCAGGCAAACAGTGAATAACTCACATGTGGAGACAATAGAATTCTGTTTCATATGGCCCCTCTTTCGCAGCCTCACTGAATATTACACACTTGTGATATAGTCTAATGTCTATATTTTATGGCCACTCATTCAGAGAATCACTGAATAATTCACACCGGTGGAATAGTCAGAAGTCTCTTTCCTATGGCTACCAGTTGAGAGCCTCATTAAATGTACACACCTGGATAAAGAGTCAGGATTTACTTGTATCTCCTCATTCAGAGTCTCACTAAATAATGCACAGCTGTGGAATAGTCTGGAGACTTTTTCATGTGGCCTCTCATTCAATGTTTCATTGAAAAATGTGGTGTAGTCAGAAGACTTTTTTATGTAGACCCATATTCAGAGCCTCAGTGCATAAGATAGATCCTTGATATAGTTGAAACCTAATTAGTATGGCCATATCTTCTGAGGCTCAATGAATTATACACACCTGGAGAACAATTTGGAGTCTATTTTCGATGGACATTCATTCAGAGCCTCGGTAAATAATGCAGACCTGTGGAGTTGCCAGGAGTATTTCATTTGGACAGATATTCATAGCCTCAGTGGATAATATGCACGTGTGGATTAGTCAGGATTCCATTTTAATATAGCCACTGACTTGTAACCTCAATGAATAATGCACAAATGTAAAGTACACAGCAGTCTATTTCATATAGCCATTCATTCAGAGATTCACTGAATAATAAAATTATTTGAGACAGACAGCCTCCTGTTTCATATGGTCATACAAAAAGTGCGTCACTGAGTGACACACACCTGGGGAAGTGTAAGGAGTGTTCTTTACATAGCCTCTCATTTACAGCATAAGGGAATAATGCACACGTGTGGAATAGACACTATTCTATTTTATATGGCCACAAAATAAAAGCCTGAGTCAATAATACACAACTTTGGAATAGTCACTAGTCTATTCCATATGCCCAAACATTTAGAGTCAGTGTCAATAATACACGCCTGTAGACTAGTCAGAATACCATTTCATATTGCCAAAGTTTCAGAGCCTCAGTGAATAATAAATACCTGAGGAATACTCTGGACGCTATTACATGTGGCATTTCTTCAGAGGTTCATTGAGTAAAAAACTGCTGTATTGTAGTCAGAATTCTATTTCATATAGCCACATACTCAGAGCCTAACTGAATAACAGACACCTTGGGACAGTCAGGATTCTATTTCGTATAGCCACTCATTTACAGCCGAATGTGAAAACTCACGCCTGAGTAGTATATAGGAGTCTCTATTTTATGGCTATTCATTCAGAGCCTCACAGAGTAATACAGACGTATGGAAATGTCAGGAGTGTACCTGACATTGCCAGTTATTCAGTTCCTCAGTGAAGAATCATATATATCTGGAAAATACTCAGGATTCTATTATATATAGCCACTTATTAAGAGACTCACTGAATAATGCACACCTGGAGAATTGTCTGGAGATTATTTGATATGACCAGTCACCCAGCGACTCAGTGGAAAATGCAGAGCTGAGATATAGTCAAGAAGACAGAGTCAGAAGTCTGTTTTATGTGGTCACTTCCTCAGAAACTGACTGAAGAAAACACCTTTTTGGAATAGTCAGAGTCCAGGTCATATGGCCACTCAATCACAGCATTACTGAATAATGCACAATGGGGCAATATTAAGGAGTCTATTTCATACGGCCTCTCATTTGGAGCTTCAGTGCATAATAAACAGCTGTGGAAGAGTGAGGACCCTATTGAGGGTAATCCCAAATAAAGCAGCTCCGTGAATGATACACACATTTGTGAGAGTCAGGAGACTATTTCATATGGCCACTCATACAGAACCTCTTCGAATTTTGCACATTTGTGGAATAATCACTGGTTTATTTCATATGGTGGTGCGTTTGGAGAGTCAAAAAAAAAAAAAAAAACCGCGCACCTGTGGAGTGAAATGCGGTATATTTCATAAGGCCACTCCTTCGGTATTTTAGTGAATAACATGTATATCTGATAAGTCAGGAATCTCTTTTACATGGCCACTAGTTCTGTGCCTCTGTGGATGATACTCCCCTCAGAAACAGTCAATGGTCTACTTCAAATGCCTACACATTCAGAGTCTCTAAGTAATAAACACCTGGGCAATACACCTGAGTCTCTTTTTTATGCTCACTTAGTCAGACTCTCATTCAATAATACACACCTGGGGAAGAGTTAAGAGTCTACTTCATGTAGCCACTCATTTCGATCCTAAGTGAATAATTCACACCAGGGTAATAGTTGAGCGTTTTGTATATGGCCACTCATTCTGTTCCTCCCTGAATGATACACACCTGGGGAATTCTCAGGATTCTATTTCATACTACCACTCATTTAGAACCTCATTGAATAATTCACAATGGAGCAATACTCAGGTGCCTATTTTTTATGGCCTCTCATTCAGAGTTTTAGTGAATAATAAACTTCTATGGAGTAATCAGGACACTGTTTAAGATAGCCATGAATTAAGTGTCTTCCTGAATGATACACACCTGGGTGGTAATCAGGAGGCTATTTCATATGAAGTCTAATTCTCTGTAATGCTGAGTAATACAGAGAACCACTTCCAATATTGCACATGTGAAGAATAATCACTAGTCCATTTCATATGGTCGTTCGTTTGGAGAGGCAAAAAATAACACGGGAGAGGGGTGATACACACAGGAGAGTGGAGGGTTCACATGGGAGAGAGTGGGTACACAAAGGAGAGGAGGATACACAAAGCAGAGGGGGATACACAAAGGAGAGTAGAGGATACACAAAGGAGAGAGGAGGATACACACAAGAGAGAGGAGAATAAACACAAAAGAAAGAAATACACACAGCAGAGAGAGGCATACACACAGGAGAGAGTGATACACACAGGAGAAAGAAGGATAAACACAAGAGAGGAAGATTCACACAGAAAAGGGGGAAACACACAGAAGAGAGAAGCGTACACACAGGATAAAAAAATACACACAGCAGAGAGGAGGATCCACACAGGAGAGAAGGGATACACAGAGAAGAGAGGAAAACACACACAGGAGAGAGATAGTATACACACAATACAGAGGGGGTTACACATAGGAGAGAAAGGATACACATGGGGAGAGGGGACACAAACTGGAGAGAGGGGAGATACACACGGGAGAGAGAAGAAATGCACACGAAAGAGAGGGTTGATGTACTCAGGAGAGAAAAATGATACACACAGGAGAGAGAAGGATACACACAGGGGAAAAAAGGATACACACTGAAGAGAGAAGGGTAAACACCGGAGAGGGAAATACAAACAGGAGTTAGGAGAATTCACACCGGAAAGAATAGGATATACACATGAGACAGGAGGATACACACAAAAGAGGGAAGGATACACACGGTAGACACAAGGATACACACAGGAGAGAGAAGGATACAAACAGGAGAGTGGTGATACAAACAGGAGGGATGAGGATTCACACAAATGAATAGAGGATACACACATGAGAAAGATGGATACACACAGGAGAGAGGAGAATACACAGAACAGAGAGGAGGATACACACAGGAGAGAGGGCATACACACAAAAATGAGAAAGATCCACGCAGAAGAGAAGGGAATTCACACAAAAGAGAGGTGGAAACACACAGAAGTGGGGCATACACACACAAAAAAAGGGAATACACACAGGAGAGAGGGGGATACACATGGGGAGTGGGGATCCATACAGGATTGTTGAGGGTACACACAGCAGAGAGCGGGTACCCACAGGAGAGAAGAGGATACACAAAGAAAAAAGGGATACACACAGGAAAGTAGGAAATAAACAGAGGAGAGAGGAGGATACACAAATGAGAGAGGAGGATAAACACAGGAGAGGAAGATACACACAGGAGAGAGGGACTTACAAACAGAAGAGGGGAATACACACAGGATAAAAAGGGATAAACACAGGAAAGAGGATTAAACACACAAGAGAGGAAGATACACACAGGAGAGATGGGCGTAGACACAGGAGAAAACAAAATACACACAACAGAGAGGAAGATTCACACAGGAAAGAGGGGATACACAAAGGAGACAGGGGTATACGCACAGGAGAGAGGATACACAGAGGAGGGAGGGTGTTACACACAGGAGAAAGGAGGAATACGCACAGGAGAAAGAAGGGATACACAGAGAAAAAAGGAGAATGTACACAGGAGAGGGAGATACACACAAGAGAGAGGAGAATGCACACAAAAGAAAGGAGAAGACACACAGGAGAAAGGAGAATACACGCAGGAGAGAGGAGGGTAAACAAAAATGGAGGGGGTTACACACAGAAGAGAGGAGGATACAGGCAGGAGAGAGGAGGATACACACACGAGAGAGAAAGATACACACGGGCGAGAGGAGAATACACAGAAAAAAGAGGAGGATACACACAGGAGAGAGGGGAATACACACAAAAGAAAGGGATAAACACGGGAGAGGGAAATACACAAAGGAGCGAAAGGGATGCACAAAGAAGAAAGGGAAGTACACACAGGAAAGAAGAGGATACACACAGGAGAGAGAATGATACACACAGGAGAGGGAAGATACACCGAGTATAGAGGAAGATACACACAGGAGAGAGGAGGATACAGAGAGGAGAGAGGAAGATACACACAGAAGAGAAGGAGATACACAAAAAAGTGGGGGATACAGACAGAAGAGAGGGGGTACACACAAAAGCGTTGAATACATGCAGGAGACAGAGAAATACACACAGGAGAGAGCGGGATACATACAGAAGAGGGGGATACACACAAAAGAGAGGGAGATACACACAGGAGAGAGGAGTATACACAGGAGACAGCGGGATACACACAGGAGAAAGGGGAATACACACAAGAGAGAGGAGCATACACACAGGAGAGAGGGGGATACACACAGGAGATAGAAAGATACACAAAGAAGAGAGGAGGATACACGCAGGAGAGAGAAGTATACACAGGAGAAAGTGGGATACACACAGGAGACAGAAGGATACACAAAAAAGAGAAAAATACACACAGGTTAGAGGACGATAAACACAGGAGAGAGGGGCGTACACACAGAAAAGGGGAGTTACACAAAGGAGAGAGGTGGATACACAAAGGAGAAAGAGATACACACAAGAGCGAAGGAGATGCACACAGGAGAAAGGAGGATACATACAGGAAAAAGGAGAATACACACAAGAGAGTGGAGCATACACACAAAAGAGAGGGTGATACACACAGGAGAAAGGAAGACAAAAACAGGAGAGTGGGGTACACAAACATGAGCGTGGAAGATACACACAAAAGAGAGATACACAGAGTGGTAGAAAGATACACACAGGAGTGAGGAGGATACACACTGGACAGAGAAGTATACACACAGGAGAGAGGAAGATCCCAACAGAAGAGGAAAGGATACACACAGTAGAGAGGGGCATAGGCACAAAAAAGAAGGATACACAAACGAGAGAGGGGATACACACAGGAGAGAGGGGGAAAAACACAGGAGAGGGGATACATACAGAAGAGAGGGGCATAGACAGAGGAGAGGGGATGATATACGCAAAAGAGAGGAGGATACACAAAAGAGAGAGGGGGATACACACAGAAGAGAGGGGGGATAAAAACAGGTGAGAGAAGAATACATAAAGGAGACAGGAGGATACACAGAAATGAACGGAAGATAAACACAGGAGAGAAAAGGATACACACAGAAGAAAGAAGGATACAGACAGTAGAGAGGAAGATACACACACAGAGAGAAGGATACACACAGGAGAGAGGAGTATACACACAGAAGAGAAGAGAATACACACAAGATAGAGGAGAATACACACAGGTGAAGGAAGGATATAAACAGGAGAGAGGAGGATACACACAGGAGAGAGGGAAATAAACACAGAAAAGAGGAGGATACACACAAGAGAAAGGAAGACACACACAGGAGAGAGGAAGATACACACAGGGAAAAGGTGGATACGCACAAAAGAGAAAAGGATACACATAAGAGAGAGGGGGATACACACAGGAGACAGAAAGATACACACAGGGGGATGGCGATACATACAGGAGAGAGGAGGATACACACAGAAGAGAGGAGAAAACAGACAGGACAGTGGAGGATTCACAAAAAAGACAAGAGCATACACACAGGAAAGAAAGATACACACATAAGAGGAAGATACACACAGAAAAGAAGAGGATATATACAGGGTATGGGGATACACACAGGAGAGAGGGGCATATACACAGAAGAGAGCAGGATACACACAAAATAGAGAAGATTACACACAGGAGAGAAGGGGTACACACAGGAAAAAAGAGGATACACACAGGAGAGAGAAGGATACACACAGGGGAAGCGGGATACACAGAGAAAAGGAAAGGATACACAGAAAGGAGAGGAGGATACACACAGGAGAGAGGGGCATACACAAATGAGAGGGATACACAGAGTAGAGAGAAGAAAACAACAGAAGAGGGAAATACACACAGGAGAGGGAGATACACACAATAGAGAGGGAAACGCACAAAGGAAAGAGGGGGATTCACACAGGAAAGAAGTGGATACACAAAGGAAAAGGAAAGATACACACTAAAAGGGAAGATACACACAGGAGATAGGAGGATACACACAGGAGAGTGGGGCATACACACAGGAGGAAGAGAGATACACACAGCAGAGAGGGTAATACACACAGGATAAAAGGATACACACAGAAGAGACGAGGATACACACAGGGGAGTGAAGGATACACACAGGAGAGAGGAAGATACACACAGGAGAGAGAAGGATACACAAAGGAAAGATGGGGATACACACAGAAGAGAGGAGGATACACACAGGAGAAAGGAAGATACACGCAAGATAAAGAAGGATACACACAGGAAAGATGGGGATACACACAGGAGAGTGGAGGATACACAAAGAAGAGAGGAGGATACACACAAGAGAAAGGAGAATACAAACAGGAGACAAAAGGATACACACAAAAAGGGGAGGATACACACAGTAGAGAGAATGATACACATAAGATAGAGGTAGATACACACAGGAGAGAGAAAGATACACACAGGAGAGTGGAGGATACACACAGGAGAGGGTGGATACACACAGGAGAAAGGAGGATACACACAGGAGAGGGGGAATACACACAAGAAAGAGGGGGATGCACACAGAAGAGAGTAGGATACATAAAGCCTAGAGAAGGGATACACACAGGAAAGAGAAGGGATACTAACAGGAGAGAGGGGGATACACACAGGAGAGTGGGGCATACACACAGAAGAAAGATGATACACACTGGAGAGAGTGGGATACACACAAGAGGAGGAAAATAGGCACAGTAGAGAGGAGGAAACTCACAGGAGAAAGAAGGATACACACAAAAGAGAAACGTATACACACGAGAGAGGAGGATACACACAGGAGAGGGCGATACACACAAGAGACAGGGATATCCACAAAGAAGACAAGGAAACACACATAAGAGAGAAGGGTATACACACAGGAGAGGGGTATACACACAGGAGAGAAAATGACACAAGCAGGAGAAAATAGATACATGCAGGACAGAGGAAAATACCAGCAGAAGAGAGGGGGATACACACAGGAGAGAGAAAAATACACACAGGAGAGCAGGGGGATACACACAGGTGAGAGGATAATACACAAAGGAGCGAGGGATACACACAGGTGAGAAAAGGATACACACAAGGGAGTGGGGCATAAACACAGAAAAGGGGGAATACACAGAGGAAAGTGGGGGATACACAAAGAAGAAAGGGATACACACAGGAGAGAAAAATACACACAGGAATGAGAAGAATGCACACAGGAAAAATGGAAATACACACAGGAAAATGGAAGATACACACAGGAGAGAGAAGGATACACATAGGAGTGGGGGGATACATACAGGAGAGATAAAGACACCTATAGGAGAGAGGAGGATACTCAGAGAAGACAGAAAGATACATAGAGAAGAAAAAAGGATACACACAAGAGTAGGGGATACACACAGAAAAAAGGGGAATGTGCAGAGGAGAGAAAAATAAACAGAGAAGAGGGGGATACATACAGGAGAAAGGGGCAAACATAGAGAAGAGAACAGGATACCCACAAAAGAGAGGAGAGTACACACAGAAGAGAGGGGGATATGCACAGGAGAGAGGGGGATACACACAGGAGACAAAAGGATACACACAGGAGAGAAAAAGATACACATAAGAGAGAAAGATACAGAAATGAGAGAGGGTCATACACACACAAAAAAAGGGATACACACAGGACAAATGGGGTACACACAGAAAAGGGTGATAAACACAAGAGAGAGAAGCCTAAACACAGGAGAGAAAAAGATACACACAGGAGAGAGGAGGAAACAAACAGGAGAAAGCAAATACACACAAGTGACGGGGTATAAAAACAGGAGAAAGAAGTAATACACACAGGAAATAAACGTGTTACACACAGGAGAGATGGAAGAAACACAGAAAAGTAAAGGAATACACACAGGAGAGAGAAGGATACACACAAGAGAAAGAAGGAAACACACAGTAGAGAGGAGCGTACACAGGAGAGGAGCATACACACAGGAGAAAGCGTGATACACACAGGAGAGTTGGATACATACGGGATACAGGGAAATATACACAGGAGAGTGAGGGATACATACAGGAGAGTTGGATACATACAGGAGACAGGGAAATACGCACAGGAGAGAGAAGTATACACAAAAATGAGGAAAATACACACAAGAGAGTGGGGCATACACACAGGAGAGAGGGGGATACACATAGGAGAGAGGAAGATACACACAGAAAAGAGGAAGATACACACAGGAGAAAGGAGGATACACACAGGAGAGAGCGAAACACACAAGAGAAAGGGATATACACACAGGATGGGTGTATACACACAGGAGAGAGGAGGATACATGCAGAAGAGTGGAGGATACTCGCAGCACAGAGGAGGATACCAGCAGGAGAGAGAAGGATACACACAAAAGAGAAAAAATACACACAGGATTGAAGGGGATACACAAAAGAGAGAGAATGATACACACAGGAGAGAAAAAAATACCACAGAAGAGAGGAGGATACACACAGGAGCGAGGGATACACACAGATGAGAAAAGGATACACAAAATAGAGAGGTGCATACACACAGAAAAGGGGGGAACACAGAGGAGAGAGGAAAATACACAAAGGAGAAAGTGATGCACACAAAAGAGAAAAATACACACAGGAGCGAGGAAGATGCACACAGGAGAAAGGAAAATACACACAGGAAAAAGAAGGATACACACAGAAGAGGAAAAGATATACACAGGAGAGAGGAAGATAAACACAGTATAGAGGAGTATACACAGAGAAGAGAGGAAGTACACACAGAAGAAAAGAGGATACACACAGGAGTGAAAGATACACAGAAAAGAGAGGGGGATACGCACAGGAGAAAGAGATGCACAGAGGAGAGAGTGGGATACACACAGGAGAGAGGGGGATAAACACAGGAGAGGGGGATACATACAGGAAAAAAGGGGCATCGACAGAGGAGAGGGGAGGACACACGCAGGAGAGAGGAGGATACACAAAGGATAGAGGTGGATAGACACAGAGGAGAGAAGGATACACACAGGAGAGAAAAGAACACACACAGGAGATAGGAGGATACACATAGGAGAGGGAGATACACACAGGAGAGAGGGGCATACACTCAAAAAATAGGGATAAACACAGGAGAATGTGGAATACACACAGGAGAGTGGAAAATACACACAGGAGGGGCATAAACACAGGAGAGGGGAGGATACACACAGAAGAGAGGAGGAAACAAACAGGAGAGAGGGGATACGCACAAGAGAGAGAGGGATACACACAAGAGAGAGGGGGATACACACAGAAGAGAAAGGTAATACACACAGAAAAGAAAGGTGTTACACACAGGAGAGAGGGGGGAAACCCACAGGAAAGCGAAGGTATACACACAGGAGAAAAAAGATACACACAGGAGAGAGAAGGATACACAGAGGAGAGAAAAGTCTACACACAGGTGAGTGGCATACACACAGCAGAGAGGGGCATACACGCAGGAGAGTTGAATACATACAGGAGACAGGGAAATATACACAGGAAAGAGAAAAATACAAACAAAAGAGGGGGATATACACAGGAGAGAGGGTATACACACAGGAGAGGGGGATACACATAGGAGAGAGAGGGATCCACACAAAAGAGAGGGAAATACACACAACAGACAGGGGCATACAGGCAGGAGAGAGAAAAATACACATGGGAGAGAGGAAGATACACAAAAAAGAGAGGACACATGGAGAAGAAAGGAGTATACACAGGAGAGAGGATAATACACAGACAGAGGGCGTTACACACAGGAGAGAGGGCGGATACACACAGGAGAGAGGAGGATACACACAGAAGAGAGGAGGATACACACAAAAGAGAGGAGCATACACACAGGACAGGAGAGACGGGAATTCACAAAATAGAGAGGGGGATACACACAGGAGAGAGGGGGATACACAAGAAAGAGAGGGTTATACACAGAGGTGAGGGAAATACACAAAGGAGAGAGGGGCATACACACAGAAAACAGAAAATATATACACAGGAGACAGGAGAATACACACAGAAGAAAGGAGAATACACACAAGAGAGTGACGGATACACACAAGAGAGAGGAGTATACACACAGGATAGGGCAATACACACAAAAGAGAGAGGGATCCACACAGGAGAGTGGGGAATACACATAAGAGAAAGGCGTATACACACAGGAGAGGGGCATACACACAAGAGAGAGGAGGATACACACAGGAGAGAGGAGGATACACGCAGGAGAGGGGAGGATACACACAGAAGAGGAAAAAAGTACACACAGGAGAGAAGGGGGATACACAGAAGAGAGAGAATGATACACACAGGAGAGAAAAGGATACACACTAAAGAGAAAAGAATACACACAGGAGCGAGATATATGCAAGGTTAGAGGAGGATACACACAGAATAGAGGGGCATACACACAGAAAAGGAGGGATACAAAGAGAAGAAAGGGAAATATACAAAGGAGAAAAAATACACACAAAAGAGAAAAATACACACAGAAGCGAAGGGGATAAATGCAGTATTAAAAAAATACACACAGAAAAGACGAGGATACACACGGGAGAAAGAAGGATATACTCAGAAAAGGGGGGATACACACAGTCGTGAGAAAGATACACACAGGGGAGAGGAGGATACACAGAGGAGATAGAAAGATACACACATAAGAGAAGAAGATACACACAGTAGTGGGGAATACACAGAGAAGAGAGTGGGATACTCACAGGAATGGGAGATACACAGAGGAGAGTGTTGAATACACACAGGAGAGAGGAAGACAAACACAGGAGAGGGGGATACATATAGGAGAGACGGGCATAGACAGAGGGGAGGGGAGGGTACACGCAGAAGAGAGGAGGATACACACAGGAAAAAGTGGGATACACCCAGGAGAGAGGGGGATTCACACAGGAGAGAAAAGATTACACACTGGAGAGAGGAGGATACACATAGGAGAGGGAGATGAACACACAAGAGAGGGGCATACACACAAAATAGAGGAATACACACAGGAGAAAGGGGAATAAACACAAGAGACAAAAGGATACACACAGGAAAGGGTGATACACACATGAGAGAGGGGCGTAAACACAGGAGAGAGGAGGATATGCACAGGAGAGAGGAGGAAACAAACAGCAGAGAGGGGATACATACAAGAGAGTAAAGGATACATACAGGAGAAAGGGGTGATATATACAGGAAAGAAAGGTGTTACCCACAAAAGAGAGGGGGAAACACAGAGAAAAGTGAAGGGATACACACAGGAGACAGGAGGATACACACAGTAGAGAGGAGGATACACACAGGAGAGAAAAAGAAACACACAGGAGAAAGGAGTGTACACACAGGAGAGGAGAATACACACAGGAGAGAGGAGTATACATACAGGAGAGTTGGATACATACAGGAGACAGGGAAATACACACAGGAGAGAGCAGGATACATACAGGAGAGTTGGATACATACAGGAGACAGGGAGATACACACAGGAGAGATAAAGATACACACAGGAGAGAGGGGATACACCCGGGAGAGATGGTATACACAAAAAAGTGAGAAGAACACACACAAGAGAGAGGGGCATACGCAAAGGAGAGAGGGGGATACACATAGAAGAGAGGAAGATACACACAGAAAAGAGGAAAATAAACACAGGAGAAAGGAGGATACACACAGGAGAGGGTGAAACACAAAAGAGAAAGGGGTTCCACACAAGAGAGAGGGGAATACACATAGGAGAGAGGGGTGTACACACAGGAAAGGTGTATACACACAGGAAAGAGAAGGATACATGAAGAAGAGTGGAGGGTACTCGCAACACAGAGGAAAATACCCGCAGAAGAGAGGAGGATACACACAGGAGAGTGGAGGATACACAGAAAAAAGAGGAGGATACACACAGGAGAGAGAGAAATACACACATGAGAGAAGAGGATACACACAGGAGAGAAAAAAGTACACATAGGAGAAAGAGGTATACAAACAGAAGCAAGAAAGATACACAAAGGATAGGGGGATACACACAGGAAAGAGGGGGACACAGCGATGAGAGAAAAGAATACACAAAGGAGAGAGGAGAATACACACAGGAGAAAGGGATAACAACAAGAAAGAGGGGCATACACACAGAAGATGGGGATACACACAGGAGAAAAAGTGATATACACAGGAGAGAAGGATACACACAGGAGAGGGGGACACACACAAAAAGAAGGCGTACACACAGGAGAAATAAAAATACACACAGCAGAGAAAAGAATACACACAGGAGAGAGAGGATACACACAGGAGAGAGAAGGATACACAGGAGAAAGAAAAATACACACAAAAGAGCAAAGGATACACACAGGAGACAGAAGGATACACACAGGGTAGTGGGGGATACACAAAGGAGAGGGGTGATACACACAGAAAAGAGGAGGGTACACACAGGAGAGAGGGGGGTACACACGGGAGAGAGGAGGATACACACAGGATAAAAGGATACACACAGGAAAGAGAGGGATAAACACAGGAGAAAGGATACACAAAGGAGAGAGGGGCATACACAAATAAAAGGGTGATAATCAAAGGAGAAAGGGCGATAAACACAGGAGAGATAAGTATACACACAGGAAATGGTGATACACACAGGACAGAATGGCGTATACACAGGAGAGAAAAAGATACACACTGGAGAGAGGAGGAAACAAACAGAAGAGAGGGGATACACACAGGAGAAAGGGGGAAACACAAAGGAAAGAAAGGTGTTACACACAGGAGAGAAGGGGAAAACACACAGGAGAGCGGAGGGATAAACACAGTAGAGAGAAGGATACACACAAAGGAAAGAAGAATACACACAAGAGAGAAAAGTATACACACAGGAGAGGGGCATACACAAAAGAGAGGGGAATACACACAGAAGCATTGGATACATACAGGAGACAGGGAAATACACACATGAGAGAGGGGGATACACACAATATATGGGGATACAAAAAGGAGAGAGGGGGATACACAAAGGAGAGAGGAGAATACACACAGGAGATAGGAGGATACACACAGGAAAGAGGAGAATACACAAAGAAGAGGGGAAACATACAGGAGAGAGATGGATTCACACAGGCGAGAAAGATAAACACAGAAGAGTGGTGGATACACACAGGATAGAGGGGGAATACACACAGGAGAGAAAAATACACACAGGAGAGAGGGGCTTATGCACAGGAGAGAGGAGGATACACGCAGGAGAGAGGGGGGATACAAAAAGAAGAGATCGGAAACACACAGGAGAGTGAAGCATACACATAGGAAGGAGGGGAATACACACAGGAGAGAGGAGGATACACAGAGAGGGAAAAGAATAAATACAAAAGAGAGGAGGATACACACAAAAGAGAGGAGAATACAAATAGAGGAGAGGACGATACATGCAGGAGATTGGACAATACACAAAGGAGAGAGGAGGATACACACAGGAGAGGTGAGAATACACACAGGAGAAAGGAGTATGCACACAGAAAAGGGGCATACACAGAGGAGAAAGGGAGATTCTCAAAGGAGCGTTGGATACATACAAGACACAAAAAAATACACACAACAGAGAAGGGGATACACACAGGAGAGGTGGATACACACAGGAGAAAGGGGGATTCACACAGAAGAGGGGGATACACACAGGAGAGATGAAGATCCACACAGGAGAGAGGGGAGTACACACAGGAGAGAGGGAAATACACACAGGAGAGTGGTGGGATACACACAGGAGAGAGGAAAATACACACAGAGGAGAGGAGGATACAGAGAGGAGAGAGGAATATATACACAGAAGAAAAGGAGATACACACAGGAGTGAGGGATACACAAAGAAAAGAGGGGGCAAACACAAAAGCGTTGGATACATGCAGGAGACAGGAAAATACACACAGGAGAGAGGGGGATACATACAGAAGAGGGGGATACACACAGGAGAGTGGGAGATACACACAGGATAGCAGTATACACAGGAGAGAGCGGGATACACACAGAAGAGAGGGGAATAAACACGAGAGAGGGGCATACACACAGGAGAGAGGGGGATAAACACAGGAGAGAGAAAGATACACGAAGGAGAAAGTGGGATACACACAGGAGAGAGGAGAATACACAAAAGAGAGAAAAATACACACAGGTTAGAGGAGGATACACACAGGAGAGTGGGGTGTACACACAGAAGAGAGGTGTTACACAAAGAAGAGAGGTGGATACACAAAGGAGAAAGGGATACACACAGGAGAAAGAAATACACAAAAGAGCGAGGGAGATGCACACAGGAGAAAATAGGATACACACAGGAAAAAAAGAGAATACACACAGGAGAGAGGAGCATATACACAAGAAAGAGTGTGATACACAAAGGAGAAAGAAAGATACACACAGGAGAGTTGGGCACGCAAACATGAGGGTGGGGGATACACACAAAAGAGAGAGGTATACACAGAGTGGCAGAAGGATACACACAGGAGTGAGGAGGATACACACTGGAAAGAGGAGGATACACTCAGGAGAGTGGAAGATATGCAAAGAAGAGAAAAGGATACACATAGGAGAAGGGGATACACAGAAGAGAGGGGGATAGGCACAGGAGAGAAGGATACACAGGCGAGAGAGGGGATACACACAGGAGAGAGGGAAAAAACACAGGAGAGGAAGATACATACAGAAGAGAGAGGCATAGACAGTGGAGAGGGGATGATATACACATGAGAGAGGAGGATACACACAGTAGAGAGGGGGCTACACACAGGAGAGAGGGGGAATATACACAGAATAGAGAATAATACATAAAAGAGACAGGAGGATACACAGAGGTGAAAGGAAGATACACACAGGAGAGAGAAGGATACACACAAAAGAAAGAAGTATATAGACATTAGAGAGGGAGATACACACAGGGGGAGGGGTATACACACAGGAGAAAGGAGTATACACACAGGAGAGAAGAGATTACACACAAGAGAGAGGAGAACACACACAGGTGAAGGGAGGATACAAACAGGAGAGAGGAGAATACACACAGGAGAGAGGGGAATAAACACAGAAAACAGGAGGATACAAACAAGAGAGAGGAGGATACACACAGGAGAGAGAAAGACACACACAGGGGAAAGGATGATACACACAAAAGAGGGAAAAATACATATAGGAGAGAGGGAAATGCACACAGGAGACAGAGGGATACACAGAGGGGGACACGGATAAATACAGGAGAGAGGAGGATACACACAGGACAGTAAAGGATACACAAAGGAGACAGGAGCATACAAACAGGAGATGGAGATACACACAAAAGAGAAAGATACACACAGAAACGAGGAGGATACATACAGGAGATGGGGATACACACAAAAAAGAGGGGCATGCACAGAGAAGAGAGCAAGATATACACAAAATAGAGGAAAATACACACAGGAGAGAGGAGGTACACACAGGAGATGGGGGGATACACACAGGAGAGAAGAAAATACACACAGGAAAGAAGAGGATACACACAGAAGAGAGAAAGATACACACAGGGGAAGCGGGATACACACAGAAGAGGGAAGGATACACACAAAGGGAGAAGGATACACACAGGAAAGTGAAGTATACCCACAGAAGAGAGGGAAATACACACAGGAGAGAGGGGCATACACACAGAAGAGGGGGATACACAGAGTAGAGAGGAGAAAACAAACAGGAGAAGGAAATACACACAGGAGAGGAAGATACACACGAGAGAGGAAGATGCACAAAAAAGAGAAGGGGATACACACAGAAAAGAAGTGGATACACAAAGGAAAGTGAAGGATACACACAGGAGAGGGCAGATAAACACAGAAGAGAGAAAGATACACACATGAGAGTGGGGCATACACACAGGAGGAAGAGAAATACACACAGAAGAGAGGAAGATACATACAGAAGAGAAAATGATACAAACAGGAGAGAGGAAAATACACACGTGAAAGGAAAATGCACACAGGAGAGAGGAGGATACACACAAGAGAGAGGAAAATACACTCAGGAGAGTGGAGGATAAAAACAGGAGAGTGTGGCATACACAAAGGGGGAGGGGGATACACAGAGAAAAGAGGAGGATACACACAACAGAGAGAAAAATACACACAGGAGAAAGGAGGATACTCACAGAAATGAGGGGGATAAACGCAAAAGAGGAAAGAATAAACACAGCAGAGTGGAGAATACACACAGGAAAGAGTGGGATACACACAGAAAAAAGGGATACACACAGGAGAGAGTGGCACACACAGAGGAGAGAGGAGGGTAAACACAGGAGAGAGGAAGGATACACACAGGAGAGAGGGGATACACACAGGAGACTGGGGCATACACATAGAAGAGAGGGGGATACACACAGGAAACAGGGGGATACCCACAGGGGGAGAAGGATAATGACAGAAGGGAGGAGGATACACACAAAATAGAATAGGACACAGACAGAAGAGAGAAAAATATACTTAGGAGAGAGGAAAATTCACACAGGAGAGAGGAGAATACACACAGTAGAGAGAAGGATACACGCAGGAGAGACGAGGATACCCACAGTGGAGAGGGGGAATACACACAGGAGAGGGAGATACAAAGAGAAGAGAGGAGGATACAAACAGGTGAGATGAGTATACAAACAGGAGAGAGTAAAATACACACAGGTGAGAGGAGGATACACACAAAAAAGAGGGGAATAAACACAGGAGAGGGTGATACACACAAATGAGGGATGATACACACACGACAGGGGAGGGTACACAAAGGAGAGAGGAAAATACACAAAAGAGAAAAGAGGATAAACAAAAAAGAGGAAGATACACACAGGAGAGAGGGTGATATACTGAAAAGAGAGAAGGATACACACAGGAGAGAAAAGGAAACACCCAGGAGAGGGGAATACACACAGGAGAGAGAGGCGTACACACAGGAGAGAAAAGGATACACACAGCAAAGGGGAGAATGCAAGAGGAAAGATGGGATATCCACAGAAGAGTGGAGGATACACGTAGGAGAGAGTGGGGATACACAAGGAGAGAGGGGAGATACACACAAGATAGAAAAAAGATACATCCGAGAGAGGAGTAATACACACAGGAGAGAGGAGAATACACATAAGAGAGAGCAGGATACACACAGGAGAGAGAAATATGCACACAGGAAAAAACACACACACAATAGAGAGGAGAATACACACAGGAGAGAGAAGGATACACACAAAATAGAGAAGGATACACACACAAAACAGAAGGATACACACAGGAGAGAGAAAGATACACACAGGAGAAAGAAGGGTATACACCGGAGAAAGAAAGATACACATAAATGAGAGAAGGAT
Organism: Saguinus oedipus; assembly: GCA_031835075.1. Lineage (NCBI taxonomy): Eukaryota > Metazoa > Chordata > Mammalia > Primates > Cebidae > Saguinus > Saguinus oedipus. The sequence continues at coordinate 152,249 of JASSZA010000201.1, forward strand.
ACACACAGGAGTGAGGGGGATACACACAGAAGAGCAGTGATACACACAGGAGAAAGGGGGATACACACAGGAGAGTAAATGAACCACACGGGAGAGATGAGGATACACACAGGAGATGGAAATACACACAGGAGAGAGGATGATACACACATGCGAGAAAATAATACAAACAGGCGAGACGGGATACACACAGGAGAAACGGTGATACACACAGGAGAAAGAAGGGATACACACAGGAGAAAAAAAGGTTACACAGAGGAGAGAGGGCAAAAACACACAGGAGAGAGGAAGGATACACACAGAATAAAGGAATATACACGCAGGACAGAGGAAAATACACACAGGAGAAGAAAGAATACACACAGGAGACAGGGATACACAAAGTAGAGACGGGCATGCATAAACAGAAAAAAGATACACACAGGAGAAAAAAGGATACACACAAGAGAGAAGAGGATACACACAGAAGAGGGGGATACACACAGCAGAGGGGCATACACACAGGAGCGAAAAAGATACACACAGGGGAGATGAAGATATTAAAAAGAGAGAGGAGATACACACAGGAGAGAGGGTGATACACACAGGAGAGAGGGGGATACACACAAGAGAGAAAGGAATTACACACCAAAGAGAGAAGAGAAACACACAGGAGAGAAAAGGGATACACACAGAAGAAAGAAAGATACACACAGTAGAGTATAAATTACACACAGGAAAGAGTAGGATACACACAGGAAAGAGGAGGATACACACAGGAGAGAAGAAGATACACAAATGAGAGAGGAGAATACACACAGGAGAAAGGAGAATACACACAGGAGAGGGGCATACACACAGAAGAGAGGGGATACAAACAAGAGATTTGGATACACACAGGAGACAAGGTAATACACACAGGAGAAAAGGGGATACACAAAGGAGATGGGGACACAGAGAGGAGAGAGGGGGATACATACAGGAGAAAGGAGAATACACAAGACAGAGGGGCATAGACACAGTAGAGAGGAGGATACACACAGGAGAGAGTGCGATACACACAGGAGAGAGGGGGATACACACAGGAGAGTGGGGGATACACATAGGAGAAAGGCATAAACACAGGAGAGAAGAGGATAAATAGAGGAGAGTTGGGTACACACAAGAGACAAGGTAATACACAAAAAGGAGAGGGTGATACACACAGGAAAGAAGAGAATGCACACAACAGAGAGTGCACACATACAGGAGAGATGAGAATACACAAAGTAGAGAGGGGGATACACACAGTAGAGGGAAATACACACAGGAGAGAAAAAGAAACACACAAGAGACAGGGATACACAAAAAAGAGAGTTGGATACACACAGGAGAGAGAAGGATACACACAGGAGAGAGGGGAATACACACAAGAGAGATGGGCATACCCACAGGAGAGAGGAGACTACACAAAGGAGAGAGGGGGATACACACAGGAAAAAGGGGGATACAAACAGGAGAGTGCAGCATACACACAGAAGGAAGGGGGATACACACAGGAGAGTGGAGGCTACACAAAGGAGAAAGGAGGATACACAAAGAAGAGCCGGAAACACACAAGATAGTGGGGATACACACAGGAGAGAGGAGGATACACACAGAAAAGAGGAGGATATACAAAGGAGAGAAGAAGATACACAAAGGAGAGAGAAGAATACACGCAAGAGAGGGGGATACACACAGGATAGAAAAGGTTACACATAGGAGAGAGGAAGATACACACAGGAGAGAGGAGGCTACACACAGGAGAGAGGAGGATACACAAAGATAAGGGGGAAACACACAAAAGAGAGGGGGATACACACAGGCGGGGTTATAAACACTGGAGACGGTGGGATACACAAATGAGAGAGGGGATACAAAAAGGAGAAAGGAGCATACACATAAGACAGAGGAGGCTACACACAGAAGAAAGGGGGATACACAAAAAAGGGGGAAATGGAGGGGGACAGGCAAGATGGCATCGTAGAAGCGACTCAGGATTGCAGCTCTCAGTGACGGCGCAGAGGGTGAGTCCTAGACACATTCTCGGATGGACCTTTCTAGCCCACAGAGCATTGAAAGTCTCACAGGACGCTAGTAAAATAAGCCGGCTAATGCAGCTGGCTTGTGCGGCCGCTTCGGCCGGCGCCGCAGTGGGACCCGGCACGGAACTCACTGGTCTGGGTGCCCTGTTAAACCGGCAATCTGAGAGTTTGAAGGGCAGATTGGCGCGTCCATCTGATTGAACGGGACTTGGACAGTGAGCCAGACCAGGAGTTTCCTGGGAGTTTCCTGGGAAGCGTTATCTGAGCCAGTTAAGTGGGCAGCAGCACGGGAGATCGCACGGATCCCAGTGCCCTATCGGCAGGCTACTGGGACGCCAGTGAGAGAGTCGACCTTTCAGCTCATGGAGAGGGTGAGAGAGAGAGAGAGGAGAGACTCTGAGGCAGGGAGCTGGGTGATCAGACTCGGCGGGTTCCACCCTCACAGGGACAAGCAGGGCAGTGACTGGAGACGCTTGGGGCTGAGAGTTTTGCTGCCGGCATCTAGGACGGTGCAGCCTGGTGAGGGAGGGGCGTCCGCCATTGCTGACACAATCTGCTCCTATTGAAGTACCGCCCAGGGCGGACGCAGCCTGCCGTTACCGAGGCAACCTGCCATAACAGAGAGACTCCCAGGCGAGGGGAGCTCTCCACAGCAGAAGGGAGCCCAGCAGCAACAGGGTAGACCCGCGCTAGCAGGTCAGAGCCCCGGCAGGCAAAAAGTGAATAGACTGCCACCTAGTGGGGCAGGAGAGTGCAACAGATACTCATAAAGAAAGCCCCAACTCCCTGAAACAGAGCATATAAAGGGGGGAGAAAGGGTGGTGTTTTATGAGTTCTATTGCAGCAGACATAAACAACCTCCCAACAACCCTGAATGAACAACGTAGCTCACAGCTCAGCACTGGAGCTACTATAAAGCACAAACCGTCTCCTTAAGCAGCTCACTGACCCCTGTATATCCAAAGAGTCACCGCAAAAAAAGGACTAATCAGACTGATATTTGGAGGGCATCATTCTGGAACAAAGACAGCAGAAGAAGAAACTGGTATCATCCCTCACTGTTCCACAGCTGCTACAGGTATACTCCAGAAAAACAGGGCCTGGAGTGGACCTCAGCACTCATACAGCAGAGGGGCTAGACCACTAGAAGGAAAACTAAGTAACAGAAATACTTCATCATCAACAATCTCAGCATCCACACAGAGACCCAATCGAAAAATCAGCAACTACTAAGACAACAGGCGGATAAATCCATAAAGATGGGAAAAAAACAGCGCAAAAAGGAGGAAAACACCCGAACCCAAAACACCTCACCTCCTACAAAGGACCAAAACTCCTCACCAGCAAGGGAACAAAGCTGGACAAAGAATGAGTGTGACGAAATGACAGAATCAGACTTCAGAAAGTGGCTAATGAGAAACTTAATTGAGCTAAAAGAACATGTTCTAATTCAGTGCAAAGAAACTAAGAACCTTGAAAAAAGATTTGAAAAAAGATTCGAGGAATTGGTAACAAGAATGGAAAACTTAGAGAGGAATATGAATGAATTGAAGGAGCTGAAAAACAAAACACGAGAAATTCGTAAAGCATGCACAAGTTTCAACAGCCGAATTGACCAAGCAGAAGAAAGAATATCAGAAATTGAAGATCAACTCAATGAAATAAAACGTGAAACCAAGATTAAAGAAAAAAGCACAAAAAGGAATGAACAAAATCTCCAAGAAATGTGGGACTATGTGAAGAGACCCAACATACGTTTGATAGGTGTACCAGAATGTGATGAAGAGAATGAATCTAAGCTGGAAAACACTCTTCAGGATATTATCCAGGAAAATTTCCCCAACCTAGCAAGACAGGTGAATACTCGACTCCAGGAAATACAGAGAACACCACAAAGATACTCCGCAAGAAGAGCAACCCCAAGGCACATAATCGTCAGATTCACCAGGGTTGAAATGAAGGAGAAAATACTAAGGGCAGCCAGAGAGAAAGGTCGAGTCACGCACAAAGGGAAGCCCATCAGACTCACAGCAGATCTCTCGACAGAGACTCTACAAGCCAGAAGACAGTGGGGGCCAATATTCAACATCGTTAAAGAAAAGAACTTTCAACCCAGACTTTCATATCCAGCCAAACTGAGCTTCATAAGTGAAGGAAAAATAAAATCCTTCATGAACATGCAAGTACTCAGAGATTTTGTCACCACTACGCCTGCTTTACAAGAGCTACTGAAAGAGGCACTACACATAGAAAGAAACAACCAGCACCAGCCATCCTAAAAGCATACCAAATGCTAAAGACCATCAACAAAATGAAGAATCTACATGAACCAACGGGCAAAACAGCCAGCTAGCATCAAAATGGCAGTATCAAATTCACACATAACAATATTAACCCTGAATGTAAATGGGCTAAATGCACCAATCAAAAGAGACAGACTGGCAAATTGGATAAAAAACCAAAATCCATCAGTGTGCTGTATCAAGGAAACCCACCTCACATGCAAAGATTCACATAGGCTCAAAATAAAAGGATGGAGGAAGATTTACCAAGCAAATGGAGAGCAAAAAAAGCAGGAGTTGCACTTCTCGTCTCTGATAAAATAGACTTTAAAGCAACAAAGATCAAAAGGGACAAAGAAGCTCATTACATAATGGTAAAAGGATCGATACAACAAGAAGAGCTAACGATTCTAAATATATATGGACCCAACGTTGGAGCACCAAGATATATAAGGCAAGTTCTTAATGACTTATAAAGAGACTTAGACTCCCGCATAATAATAGTGGGAGACTTTAACACTCCACTGTCAATAGCAGAAAGATCAACCAGACAGAACATTAACAAGGATATCCAGGACTTGAACTCAGACCTGAAACAAGCAAACCTGATAGACATTTACAGAACTCTCCACCCCAAATCCACAGAATATACATTCTTCTCAGCACCACATCACACCTACTCCAAAATTGACCACATAATTGGAAGTAAAGCACTCCTCAGCAAATGCAAAACAACTGAAATCATAACAAACAGTCTCTCAGACCATAGTGCAATCAAGTTGGAACTCAGAATTCAGAAAAAAACACAGAACCGCACAGCTTCATGGAAACTGAACAACTGGCTCTTGAATGTTGATTGGATAAACAATGAAATGAAGGCAGAAATAAAGAAGTTCTTTGAAACCAATGAAAATGAAGACACAACGTATCAGAATCTCTGGGACACATTTAAAGCAGTCTGTAGAGGAAAATATATAGCAATAAGTGCCCACATGAGAAGAGTGGTGAGATCCAAAATTGACACCGTATCATCAAAATTGAAAGAGCTAGAGGAGCAAGATCAAAAAAGCTCAAAACCTAGCAGAAGACAAAAAATAACTAAGATCAGAGCAGAACTGAAGGAGATAGAGACAAGAAAAATCCTTCAAAAAATCAATAAATCTAAGAGCTGTTTTTTCGAAAAGATCAACAAAATAGACAGACCACTAGCCAGAGTGATAAAAAAGAAAAGAGAGAAAAACCAAATAGATGCAATTAAAAACGATAAAGGGAAAATCACCAGAGATTCCACAGAAATTCAAACCATCATCAGAGAATACTACAAACAACTCTATGCACATAAACTAGTAAATAAGGAAGAAATGGATAAATTCCTGGACGCCTGTTTCCTCCCAAGCCTAAACCAGGAAGAAGCCGAAACTATGAATAGACCAATAACAAGGTCTGAAGTTGAGAGAGCAATTAAGAGCCTACCACAGAAAAAAAGCCCAGATCCAGATGGGTTCACAGCTGAATTCTACCAGACACACAAAGAGGATCTGGTACCATTCCTTCTAAAACTATTCTAAAGAATCCAAAAAGAGGGAACGCTTCCAAAACATTTTATGAGACCAACGTCATCCTGATACCAAAACCCGACAGAGACTCAACAAGAAAAGAAAACTTCAGGCAAATATCCATGATGAACATAGATGCAAAAATCTTCAATAAAATACTGGCAAACCGATTGCAACAGCACATTAAAAATCTTATCCATCATGATCAAGTAGGACTCATCCCTGGGATGCAAAATTGGTTCAACATACGCAAGTCTATAAATGTAATTCACCACATAAACAGAAGAAAAACAAAAACCACATGATTATCTCAATTGACGCAGAGAAGGCATTTGACAAATTTCAACAGCCCTTTATGCTAAAAACCCTCAATAAACTTGGCATTGATGGAACATATCTCAAAGTAATAAAAGCTATTTACGACAAACCGATAGCCAATATCATACCTAATGGGCAAAAACTGGAAGCATTCCCTTTGAAATCGGGCACAAGACAAGGATGCCCTCTCTCACCACTCCTATTCAACATAGTACTGGAAGTTCTCGCCAGAGCAATGAGGCAAGAAAAAGAAATAAAGGGTATTCAAATAGGAAAGCTGGAAGCCAAATTGTCTCTATTTGCAGACGACATGATAGTATACCTAGAAGACCCCATCACCTCAGCTCAAAAGATCCTGAAACTGATAAGCAACTTCAGCAAAGTCTCAGGATATAAAATCAATGTTCAAAAATCACAAGCATTCCTATACACCAATAACAGACTTAAGTAGAACCAAATCAAAAACGTACTGCCATTCACAATTGCTACAAAAAAATAAAATACCTAGGAATACAACTCACAAGGAACGTAAGTGACCTCTTTAAAAAAAACTACAAACCACTGCTCAACGAAATAAGAGAGGACACAAACAGATGGAGAAACATTCCATGTTCGTGGTTAGGAAGAATCAGTATCGTGAAAATGGCTATACTGCCCAAAGTAATTTACACAATCAATGCTATCCCAAACAAACTACCATTGAATTTCTTCACAGAACTGGAAAAACCACCAGGAATTTCATATGGAACCAAAAAAGGGCCCGCATACCCAAGCCAATTCGAAGCAAAAAGAACACAGCGGGAGGCATCACGCTACCAGACTTCAAACTATACTACAAGGCTACAGTAATCAAAACAGCATTGTACTGGTACCAAAGCAGAGATATAGACCAATGGAACAGAACAGAAGCATCGCAGGTAACACAACATATCTACAACCATATTATCTTTGATAAACCAGACAAAAACAAGCAATGGGGAAAGGATTCCCTATTTAATAAATGGTGTTGTAAAAACTGGCTAGCCATGTGCAGAAAGTAGAAACTGGACCCCTTCCTGACACCTTACACTAAAATTAACTCCAGATATATTAAAGACTTAAACGTAAGACCGGACACCATAAATGCCCTAGAAGAAAATCTAGGAAAAACCAATCAGGACATAGGAGTAGGCAAGGGCTTCATGAATAAAACACCAAAAGCATTGGCAACAAAAGCCAAAATAGACAAATGGGACCTAATCAAACTCCACAGCTTCTGCACGGCAAAAGAAACTGTCACTAGAGTGAATTGGCAACCATCAGAATGGGAAAAAATCTTTGCAGTTTACACATCTGACAAAGGGCTGATATCCAGAATTTAGAAAGAACTCAAACAGATTTACAGGAAAAAAACAGACAAGCCCATTCAAAAATGGGCAAAGAATATGAACAGACACTTTACAAAAGAAGATATACATGATGCCAACAAACATATGAAAAAATGCTCGTCATCACTGGTCATTAGAGAGGTGCAAATCAAAACCACATTGAGATATCATCTCACGCCAGTTAGAATGGCGATCATTAAAATATCTGGAGACAGCAGATGCTGGAAGGGATGTGGAGAAATAGGAACACTCTTACACTGTTGGTGGGAGTGTAAATTATTTCAACGATTGTGGAAGACAGTGTGGCGATTCCTCAGGGACCTAGAAATAGAAATTCCATTTGACCCAGCAATCCCATTACTGGGTATATATCCAAAGGACTATAAATCGTTCTACTATAAGGACACATGCACACGAATGTTCATTTCAGCACTGTTTACAATAGCAAAGAACTGGAACCAATCCAAATGCCCAACGATGATAGACTGGACTGGGAATATGTGGCACATATACACCATGGAATATTATGCAGCAATCAAAAATGATGAGGTTGTGTCCTTTGTAAGGACTTGGATGAATCTGGAGAACATCATTCTCAGCAAACTGACACAAGAACAGAAAAAGAAATACCGCATATACTCACTCATAGGTGGGTGAGAAAAATGAGAACGCATGGACACAGAGAGGCGGTCTACTATACACTGGGGTCTATTTGGGGGAATCGGTGAGGGACAGCGGGGGGGGGCTGGGGAGGGATAGCCTGGGGATGAATGCCAAATGTGGGTGAAGGGGAGGAAGGCAGCAAAACACACTGCCATATGTGTACCTATGCAACTGTCTTGCACGTTCTGCACACGTACCCCAAAACCTATAATGCAATAAAAATTACAAAAAAAAAGAAAAGGGGGAAACACACAAAAGAGAGGGGGATACACAAAGGCTAGGGGAATAAACCCTGGAGATGGTAGAATACACACAGGAGAGAGGGGGATACAAAAAGGAGAGGGGGATACACACAGGATGGAGGTGTAAACAAACAAAATAGAGAGGGATACACACAGGAGAGAAGGGTAATACACACAAGAGACTGGGGGATACACACAGGAAAGTGGGGCATAAACACAGAAGGGAAGGGGATACACACAGGAGAGAGGGGGATACACAAAGTGGGAGACGAATAAATACAGAAGAGAGGAGGATATACACAAATTAGTGGAGAATAAAGACAGAATAAATGAGGAAACACGCAGGAGTGAGGAGTATACACAAAGGAGAGAAGATACACACAGGAGAGAGGAGCATACACACAGGATAGAGGAGGATACACAAATGAGAGAGATAGATACACACAGGAGAGAGGAGGATACACACACACACAAAGGATACACACAGGAGAGAAGGGGATAAACACAGGAGAGGATGATATAAGAAGGAGGGAAAAAGATAGAGTAGACAGTAATACACAAAGAAGGGAGTTGGATACACACAAGAGAGAGGGGGATACACTTAGGAAAGAGGGGAATACACACATGAGAGAGAGGCATACCAACAAAAGAGAGAATACACAAAAGAGAAATGTGTAAACACACAGGAAAAAGAAGGATACAAACAGTAGAGTGTGGCATACACACAGAAGGGAGGGGCATACACACAGTAGAGAGGGGGATACACACAATAGATAAAGGCATACAAACAGGAGAGGGTGATACACACAGGAGAAAGGGGGATACACACAGTTGAGAGAAGAATACACACAGAAGAGAAGGATACACACAAGAGAGAGGGGCGTACACACATGAGAGGGAAAGATAGACACAGTAGAGAGGAGGATACACAAAAGAGAGAGGGGATACACACAAAAGAGAGGGAGATTACACACAGAAGAAAGAGGAATACACACAGCAGAGAGGGGTGATACACAGAGGGATGAGGAAAGATACACACAGGAGAGAGGATCATACACACAAGAGAGAGGAGGATACACAGAGGAGAGAGAAAGATACACACAGGAGAGAGGAAGATACACAGAAGAGAGGAAGATACACACAGGAGAGAGGATACACACAAAAGAGAAAAGGATACACAGAGGAGACAGAAGGATACACAAAGTAGAGGGGGCATACACACAGAAAAAACAGATACACGAGAAAAAGGGATAAACAAGAGAGAAAGAAGAATACACACAGGAGGGGGGATACACACAGGTGAGAGAGGCATACACACAGGAGAGAGGAAGACACACACAGGGGAATGAAGGATACAAACAGAAGAGAGGGTATACACGCAGGAGAGAGGGGAATAACCACAGAAGAAAGGGGGGATACAAACAGAAGAGAAAGAGGTTACACATAGGAGAGTGGGGGGAAACACAAGGGAATGAAAAGGGATACACAAAGGATATAGGAAGATACACACAGGAGAGAGGAAAATACACACAGTAGAGGTGCATACACAGAGGAGAGAGGAGGATACACACAGAAGAGTTGGATTCCCACAGGAAACAGGGTAATACACACAGGAGAGTGGGGGATACACACAGGAGTGGGGGATACACACAGGAGAGAGTGGGATACACACAGGAGAGAGGGGAATACACACAAGAGAGAGGGGCATACACACAGGAGAGAGGATACACACAGGCGAGAGGGGGATACACACAGGAACAAGGAAGATACAAACAGGAGAGTGCAGCATACACACAGGAGGGAGGGGGATACACACAGGACAGAGGAAGATACACACAGGGGAAGAGGGATACACACAGGAGAGAGGAGGATACACACAGGAGAGAGGCTACACAGAGGAAAAAGGAGGATACACAAATAAGAGGGGGAAACACACAAAAGAGAGGGAGATACACACAGGCTAGAGGGATACGCCCAGGAGACGGGGAGATACACACAAAAGATAGGGGGATACAAACAGGAGTGGGAGATACACACAAAAGAGAGTGGCATACACACAGGAGAGAGAAGGATACACACAGGGGAGAGGGGAATACAAACAGGAGATTAGGCATACAAACAGGTGGGAAGAAGATACACACAGGAGATTGAGGCATACACACAGAAGAGAGTGGGATTCACACAGGGAAAGAAAAATAAATACAGGAGAGAGGAAGATAAACACAAAAGAGTGGAGGATACAGACAGAAGAGAGGAGGATAAACGCAGGAGAGAGGAGGATACATACCGGAGAGAGGAGGACACACACAGGAGAGAGGAGGATACACACAGGAGAGAGGAGGATACACACAGGAGAGAGAAGGAATACACACAGGAGAGAGAAGGGATACACACAGGAGAGGGGGATACACACTGGAGAGAGGAGGATACACACAGGAGAAAAAAGGATACACACAAAATAGTGGAAGATACACACACAAAAAAGGAAAATACACACAAAAGAGAGGGGGATACACACAGGAGAGAGGGGAATACACACAGAAGTGTGGCGATACACACAGGAGAGTGGAGAGTACACACAGAAGAAAGGTGAATACACACAGGAGAGGGGGATACAAACAGGAAAGAGGGGGATACACTCAAAAAAAGTAGGATACACACAGGAGAGAAGAGGATAAACACAGTAGAGAAGGATATACACAGGAGAGAGGGGCATACACACAGGAGAGGGAGATACACACAGGAGAAAGGGGAATAGACACAGGAGAGGGGAGTATACACGCAGTAGACGGGGATACACACATGAGAACAGGGCGTACACACAGAAGAAAGGAGGATTCAAAAAGCAGAGAAAAGGATACACACTGGAGAGAGGGGATACACACAAGAGAGAGGGGGATACACACAGGAAACAGCGGGGATACAAACAGGAGAGTGGGGGGATACACACACGAGAGAGGAGGGATACACAAAAGAGGGAGGAGGATACACACAGAAGAGAGGAGGATACACACAGTAGAGAAAAAGATACATACAGAAGAGGACGGAACACACAGGAGAGAGAAGGATACACACAGGATAGAGGGTTTTACACACAAAAGAGAGAAGGAAACACACAGGAGACAGAAGAATACACACAGGAGAGAGGGGGATAAACACAGGAGAGTGGTGATATACATAGGAGAGAGGAGGGTACACACAAAAGAGAGGGGCATACACACAGAAAAAATGGATAAACACAGGAGAAAAAGTGATACACACAGGAAATAGGAGGATACATACAGGTAAGGGGGATACACAAAGAAATAAGGGCGTACACACAGGAGAGAGGAGGATACAAACAGAAGAGAGATTTTACACGCAGGAGAAAGTGGGTATACAGAGGATACTTCAAAGCCTCACTGAATATTACACACTTGTGATATAGTCTGGAGTCTATTTTTATGGCCACTCATTCAGAGAATCACTAAATAATGCACAGCTGCGGAATACTCAGAAGTCTCTTTCCTATGGCAACTCGTTAAGAGCCTTACTAAGTGTACACATCTGGGGAAATAGTCAGGATTTATTTTGATTCCCTCTTTCAGAGTCTCATTAAGTAATGCACACCTGTGGAATAGTCAGGAGACTTTTCCATGTATCCTCTAATTCGGAGTGTCACTGAATAATGTGGTGTAGTCAGGAGTCTATTTCATGTAGACACATATTCAGAGCCACAGTGAATAAAACAGGCCCTTTATGTTGTAAGGAATCTATTTAATATGGCTACATCTTCTGAGCCTCACTGAATAATACACACCTGGAGAATAATTTGGAGTCTATTTTTGATGGACATTCATTCAGAGCCTCGGTAAATAATGCACACCTGTGGGGTAGCCAGGAGTCTATTTTATTAGGACACTAATTCATAGCCTCAGTGGATAATATGCACGTGTAGATTAGTCAGGATTCCATTTTATATGGCCAGTGACTCGTAACATAGGTGAAAAATGCAAAAATGTAAAATACTTAGCAGTCTATTTCATATGGACACTCATTCAAAGATTCACTGAATAATAAAAATATTTGAGATAGACAGCATCCTGTTTCATATGGTTAAACAAAAAGAGCCTCACTGAGTAATGCACACTAGGGGAAGTCTTAGGAGTGTACTTTATATAGCCTTTAATTTACAGAATCAGGAAATAATGCACACGTGTGGAATAGACACTAGTCTATTTTATATGGCCGCAAAATCAAAGCCTTTTCGAATACTGCACATTTGGGGAATAATCACTTGTCTGTTTCATATGGTGTTTTGTTTGGTGAATCAAAAACTTATGCACACCTGTGGAGTAAAATGGGTTCTATTTCAGAAGGTCACTCTTTCAGTGTTTTAGTGAATAATATGTATATCTGAAAAGTAAGGAATCTCTTTCACATGGTCATTCATTCATGGCCTCTGTGAAGAATACTTCCCTCAAAAATAGTCAAGTGTCTACTTTCAATATCTACACATTCAGAGACTCTGTAGGTAATGAACACCAGGGCAATACACCTGAGTCTCTTTTTTATGCCCACTTTGTCAGGATCTCATTCAATAATACACACCTGAGGAAGAGTTAAGAGTATACTTCATGTAGCCACTCATTTAGAGCCTCAGTGAATAATGCACAGAAGGGTAATAGTCGAGAATTTTTTATATGGCCAGTCATTTTTTGCCTCACTGAGTGATATACACCTGGAGAATCCTAAGGATTCTATTTGATACTTCCATGCATTTAGCACTTTATAGAATAATTCACAATGGAGCAATAGTCAGGTGTCTATTTTATATAGTCTATCACTCAAAGTTTCAGTGAATAATAAACTTCTATGGAGTAATCAGGACGCTGTTTAAGATAGACACGAATTAAGTGCCTTCCTGAATGATACACACCTGGGTAATCGCCTGGCGTCTATTTCATACAAACTCTAATTTTGTGTATCGTTGAGTAATACACACCTGGGGCAGTGTCAGGAGTCTATTTGGTATGGACACTTGAACAGAACCTGTTTGATTAATGCACACATGTATTATAATGAGGAGTCTATGTCATACAGCTACTCATTCAGACAAACAGTGAATAATGCACATGTAAAGTAATTAGAAGTCTGATTCTTATGGACCCTCTTTCACAGCCTCACTGAATATTCCACACTTGTGATATAGTGTGGAGTCTTTTCTTAATAACCACCCATTCAGAGAATCACTAAATAATGCACACCTCCGGAATAGTCAGAAGTCTCTTTCCTATGGCCACTCATTAAGAGCCTCACTAAATGTACACACCTGGGGAAATAGTCAGAATTTACCATTATCCCCTAATTCAGAGTCTCACTAAATAATGCACACCTGTGGAATAGTCAGGAGACTCTTTCCTATGGCCACTCGTTAAGAGCCTCACTAAGTGTACATACCTGGGGCAATAGTCAGGATTTACCTATATCCCTTCATTCAGAGTCTCACTAAATAATGCACACCTGTGGAATAGTCAGGAGACTTTTTCATGAGGCCTCTAATTCGAAGTGTCACTGAATAATGTGATGTAGTCAGGAGTCTATTTCATGTAGACACATATTCAGAGCCACAGTGAATAAAACAGGCCCTTTATGTTGTAAGGAATCTATTTAATATGGCTACATCTTCTGAGCCTCACTGAATAATACACACCTGGAGAATAACTTGGAGTCTATTTTCGATGGACATTCATTCAGAGCTTCGGTAAATAATGTATGCCTTTGGAGTAGCCAGCAGTCTATTTTATTAGGACACTCATTCATAGCCTCAGTGGATAATATGCACGTGTGGATTAGTCCGGATTTCAATTTATATGGCCACTGACTCGTAACCTCAGTGAAAAATGCACAAATGTAAAGTACTCAGCAGTCTATTTCATATAGACACTCATTCAGAGTTTCACTAAATAATACAAATATTTAATATAGCAGCAACCTGTTTCATATGGTCACACAAAATGAGCCTGAGTAAGGCACACCTATGGAAGTGTTAGGAGTCTACTTTATATAGCCTCTCATTTACAGCCTCAGAGAATAATGCACACGTGTGGAATAGACACTAGACTATTTTATATGGCCACAAAATTAAGCCTGAGTGAGTAATACACAACTGTGGAATAGTCATTTGTCTATTTTACATGCACAAATACTTAGAGTCAGAGTCAATAATACACGACTGTGCAAAAGTCAGAAAACAATTTCATATGGCCAAAGTTTCAGAGCCTCAGTGAATAATACCTCCTGGAAAATATTCAGGACGCTATTACATGTGGCATCAATTTTAGAGCTTCCTTGAATAAGAAACACCTCTATTGTAGTCAGAATTCTATTTCCTATAGCCACATATTCCGAGACTAACTGAATAACATACACCTTGGGAAAAGTTAAAATTCTATTTCGTATAGCCACTCATTTAAAGCCAAAAGTCAAAATGCACGCCTTAGGAGAATTCAGGAGGCTCTATTTTATGGCCAGTCATTCAGAGCTTCACAGAATAATACGCACCTATGAAAACGTCAGGAGTGTATTTCACACAGCTACTTATTCAGAACCTCAGTGAGGAATCATATATATCTGGAACATACTCAAGATTATACTATATATAGCTACTTATTCACAGACTCACTGAATAATGCACAGCTAAGGAATAGTCTGGAGACTATTTGATATTAGTATTCACCCAGCGACTCAGTGGACAATGCAGAACTGAAAAATAGTCAAGAGGATAGAGTCAAGGTTTTATGTTATGTGGCCACTCGTTCAGAATCTCACTGAAGAATACACACCTTGGGAATAGTCAGTGTCCAAGTCATATAGACACTCAACCACAGCATTATCGAATAATGCACAATGGGCAATAGTAAGGAGTCTATTTTATTTGGCCTGTCGTTTGGAGTTTCAGTGCATAATAAACAGCTGTGGAGTAGTCAGGACCTTTTTCAGGTAGCCACAAATTAAGCAGCTTCGTGAATGATAAACACATGTGTCAGGGTCAGGAGACTATTTGACATAGACACTCATACAGAACCTTTTCGAATACTGCACATGTGGGGAATAATCACTAGTCTGTTTCATATGATGATTAGTTTGGAGAATAAAAAAATAACGCACACCTGTTGAGTAAAATGGGTTCTATTTCATAAGACCACTCTTTCAGTGTTTTATTGAATAATATGTATATTTGATAAGTCAGGAATCTCTTTCACATGGCCACCCGTTTAGGGCCTCTGTGAAGAAAACTCCCCTCAAAAATAGTCAAGGGTCTACTTCAAATGGCTACACATTCAAAGTCTCTGTATGTAATGAACACCTGGGAAATACACCTGAGTCTCTTTTTAATGCCCACTTAGTCAGAGACTCATTCAATAATACACAACAAAGGAAGATTTAAGAGTCTATGTAGTTACTCATTTAAAGCCTCGGTGAATAATGCACACCAGGGTAATAGTCGAGCATTTTTTATATGGCCACTCATTTTGTGCCTCACTGAGTGATATACACTGGAAGAATCCTCAGTATTCTATTTGATACTACCACTCATGTAGAACCTTATTGAATAATTCAAAATAAAGCAATAGTCAGGTGTCTATTTTATATGGTCTATCATTCAAAGTTTCAGTGAATAGTAAACTGCTATGGAGTAATCAGGTCGCTGTTTAACATAGCCATGAATTAAGTGCCTTGCTGAATAATACGCACCAGTGTGATAGTCAGGAGTCTATTTCATATGAACTCTAATTTTGTGTATCGCTGAGTAATACACACCTGGGGCAGTATCAGGCGTCTATTTGGAATGGACACTAAAACAGAGTCTGTTTTATTAATGCACACATGGATAATAATGAGGAGTCTATATCATATGGCTACTCATTCAGACAAACTGTGAATAATGCCCATGTGGAGTAATTAGAAGTCTGCTTCATTTGGCCCCTCTTTCACAGCCTCACTGAATATTACACACTTGTGATATAGACTGGAGTCTACTTTTTATGGCCACTCATTCAGAGAATCACTAAATAATGCACACCTGCAGAATAGTCAGAAGTCTCTTTCCTATGGCCACTCGTTAAGAGCCTAACTAAGTGTACACACCTGTGGAAATAGTCAGGATTTACCTTTATACCCTCATTCAGAGTCTCACTAAATAATTCACACCTGTGGAATAGTCAGGAGACGTTTTCATGTGGCCTCTAATTCAAAGTGTCACTAAATAATGTGGTGTAGTCAGGAGTCTATTTCATGTAGACAGATATTCAGAGCCACAGTGAAAAACACGGACCCTTTATGTTGTAAGGAATCTAATTAATATGGCCATATCTTCTTAGCCTCACTGAATAATACACATCTGAAGAATAATTTGGAGTCTACTTTCGATGGACATTCATTAAGAGCCTCGGTAAATAATGTACACCTGTGGAGTAGCCAGTAGTCTATTTTGTTAGGATACTCATTCATAGCCTCAGTGGATAATATGCACGTGTGGATTAGTCCGGATTCCCATTTATATGGCTACTGACTAGTAACTTCAGTGAAAAATGCACAAATCTAAAGTACTCAGCAGCCTATTTCATATAGACAGTCATTCAGAGATTCACTGAATAATACAAATATTTAATATAGCAGCATCCTGTTTCATATGGTCACACAAATGAGCCTCACTGAGTAAGGCACACCTAGGAAAGTGTTAGGAGTCTACTTTATATAGCCTCATTTACAACCTCAGGGAATAATGCACACGTGTGGAAGAGACACTAGACTATTTTATATGGCCACAAAATCACAGCCTGAGTGAGTAATACACAACTTTGAAATAGTCACTTGTCTATTTTACATGCCCAAATATTCAGAGTCAGAGTCAATAATACATGCCTGTGGACAAGTAAGAAAACAATTTTATATGGCCCAAGTTTCAGAACCTCAGTGAATAATACAACCTGGGATACACTCAGGATGCTATTACATGTGGCATCAATTTCAGAGCTTCCTTGAATAAGAATCACCTTTATTGTAGTCAGAATTCTATTTCCTATAGCCACATATTCAGAGCCTAACTGAATAACATACACCTTGGGAAAAGTTAACATTCTATTTCGTATAGCCACTCATATAGAGCCGAATGTAAAAACGCACAACTGAGGAGCATTCAAAAGGCTCTATTTTGTGGCCACTCATTCAGAGCTTCACAGAATAATACAGACCTATGAAAACATCAGGAGTGTATTTCACACAGCCACTTATTCAGAACCTCAGTGAGGAATCATATATATCTGTAAAATACTCAGGATTATACTATATATAGCCACTTATTCACAGACTCACTGAATAACGCACAGCTAAAGAATAGTCTGGAGATTATTTGATATGAGTGTTCACCCAGCGACTCAGTGGACAATGCAGAACTGACAAATTGTCAAGAGGATAGAGTCAAGGATTTATTTAATGTGGTCACTCATTCAGAAACTCACTGACGAATATACACCTTGGGAATAGTCAGTGTCCAAGTCATATGGACACTCAATCACGGCATTACCGAATAATGCACAATGGGGCAATAGTAAGAAGTCTATTTCTTATGGCCTGTCATTCGGAGCTTCCATGCATAAAAAACAGCTGTGGAGTAGATAGGACCCTATTATAGGTAGCCCCAAATTAAGCAGCTCCGTGAATGATACACACTTGTGTCAGAGTCCGGAGACTATTTGACATAGACACTCATACAGAATCTTTTCGAATACTGCACATGTGGGGAATAATCACTAGTCTGTTTCATATTTTGATTAGTTTGGAGAATCCAGAAATAACGCATGCCTGTTGAGTAAAATGGGTTCTATTTCATAAGGCCACTCTTTCAGTGTTTTAGTGAATAATATGTATATCTCAAAAGTGAGGAATCTCTTTCACATGGCCACTCATTCAGGGCCTCTTTGAAGAATACTCCCCTCCAAAATAGTCAAGGTTCTTCTTCAAATGGCTACACATTCAAAGTCTCTGTATGTAATGAACACCTGGACAATACACCTGAGTCTCTTTTTGATGCCCACTTAGTCAGAGACCCATTCAATAATACACAAAAAGGAAGATTTAAGAGTCTACCTCATGTAGTCTCTCATTTAGAGCCTCAGAGAATTATGCACAGCAGGGTAATAGTCGAGCATTTTTTTACGTCCACTCATGTTGTGCCTCACTGAGTGACATACACCTGAAGAATCCTCAGGATTCTATTTGATACGACCACTCATTTAGAACCTTATTGAATAACTCACAATGGAGCAATAGTCAGGTGTGTATTTTATATGGTCTATCATTCAAAGATTCTGTGAAAGTAAACTTCTATGGAGTATTCAGGGCGCTGTTTAACATAGCCACGAATTAAGTGCCTTGCTGAATGATATGCACCTGTGTGATAGTCAGAAGTCTATTTTATATAAACTCTAATTTTGTGTATCACTGAGTAATACACACCTGGGGCAGTGTCCGGAGTCTATTTGGTATGGACACTCAGACAGAGCCTGTTTGATTAATGCACACATGGATAATAATGACAAGACAATGTCATATGGCTACTCATTGAGACAAACAGTGAATAATACACATGTAAAGTAATTAGAAGTCTGATTCTTAATGACCCTCTTTCACAGCCTCACTGAATATTACACAATTGTGATATAGTCTGGAGTCTATTTTTTATGGCCACCAATTCAGAGAATCACTAAATAATGCACACCTGTGAAATAGTCAGAAGTCTCTTTATTATGGCCACTCGTTAAGAGCCTCACTAAGGGTACACACCTGGGGAAAGAGTCAGGATTTACCATTATCCCCTAATTCAGAGTCTCACTATATAAGGCACACCTGTGGCATAGTCAGGAGACTCTTTCCTATGGCCACTCATTAAGAGCCTCACTAAGGGTACACACCTGGGAAAATAGGATTTACCTATATCCTTTCATTCAGAGTCTCACGAAATAATGCCCACCTGTGGAATAGTCAGGAGACATTTTTATGTGGCCTCTTATTTGGAGTGTCACTGAATAATGTGATGTAGTCAGGAGTCTATTTCATGTAAACACATATTCAGAGCCACAGTGAATAAAACAGGCCCTTTATGTTGTAAGGAATCTAATTAATATGGCCACATCTTCTGAGCCTCACTGAATAATACACACCTGGAGAATAATTTGGAGTCTATTTTCGATGGACATTCAGAGACTCAGTAAATAATGTACACCTGTGGAGTAGCCAGGAGTCTATTTTATTAGGACACTCATTCATAGCCTCACTGGATAATATGCACGTGTGGGTATGTCAGAATTCCAGTTTATATGGCCACTGACTTTTCACCTCAGTGAAAAATGCGCAAATATATCGTACTCAGCAGTCTATTTCATATAGACACTCATTCAGAGATTCACTAAATAATACAAATATTTAATATAGCAGCATGCTGTTTCATATGGTCACACAAAATGAGCCTCACTGAGTAAGGCACACCTAGGGAAGTGTTAGGAGTCTACTTTATATAGCCTCTCATTTACAGCCTCAGGGAATAATGCACACATGTGGAATAGACACTAGAATATTTTATATGGCCACAAAATCAAAGCCTGAGTGACTAATACACAACTGTGGAATTGTCATTTGTCTATTTTACATGCCCAAATATTTAGAGTCAGAGTCAATAATACACGCCTATGGACAAGTCAGAAAACAGTTTCAAATGTCCAAAGTTTCAGTGCCTCAGTGAATAATACATACCTGGGAAATTCTAAGGACGCTATTACATGTGGCATCAATTTCAGAGCTTCCTTGAATAATAAACACTTTTATTGTAGTCAGAATTCTATTTCCTATAGTCACATATTCAGAGCCTTATTGAATAACATACACCTTGAAAAACGTTAAAATTCTATTTCGTATAGCCACTCATTTAGAGCCGAATGTAAAATCGCACGCCTGAGAAGCATTCAGGAGGTTCTATTTTATGGCCACTCATTCAGAGATTCACAGAATAATACAGAACTATGAAAATGTCAGGAGTTTATTTCACACGGCCACTGATTCAGAACCTCAGTGAGGAATCATATATATCTGGAAAATACTCAGGATTATCATATATATCGCCACTTATTCACAGATTCACTGAATAATGCACAGCTAAGGAATAGTCTGAAGACTATTTGATATGAGTCTTCACCCAGCGACTCAGTGGACAATGAAGAACTGAAAAATAGTCAAGAGAATAGAGTCAAGGGTTTATGTTATGTGGTCACTCGTTAAGAAACTCACTGAAGAATACACACCTTGGGAATAGTCAGTGTCCAAGTCATATGGACACTCAATAACAGCATTACCGAATAATGCACAATGGGGCAATAGTAAGAAGTCTATTTCATACGGCCTGTCATTCGGAGCTTCAGTGCATAATAAACAGCTGTGGAGTAGTCAGGACCCTATTTAAGGTAGCCACAAATTAAGCAGCTCCGTGAATGATACACACTTGTGTCAGAGTCAGGAGACTATTTGACATAGACACTCATACAGAATCTTTTCGAATACTGCACATGTGGGGAATAATCACTAGTCTGTTTCATATGGTGATTAGTTTGGAGAATCCAAAAATAACGCAAACCTGTTGAGTAAAATGGGTTCTATTTCATAAGGCCACTCTTTCAGTGTTTTAGTGAATAATATGTATATTTGATAAGTCAGGAATCTCTTTCACATGGCCACTGGTTCATTGCCTCTGTGAAGAATACCCCCCTCCAAAATTGTCAAGGGTCTACTTCAAATGGCTACACATTCAAAGTCTCTGTATGTAATGAACACTTGGGCAATACACCAGAGTCTCTTTTTATGCCCATTTAGACAAAGACTCATTCAATAATACACAACAAAGGAAGATTTAAGAGTCTACTTCATGTAGCCACTTATTTAGAGCCTCAGATTATTATGCACACCAGGGTAATAGTCAAGCATTTCTTATATAGCCACTCATTTTGTGCCTCACTGAGTAATATACACCTGAAGAATCCTCAGGATTCTGTTTGATACTACCACTCATTTAGAACCTTACTGTATAATTCACAATGGAGCAATAGTCAGGTGTCTATTTTATATGGTCTATCATTCAAAGCTTCAGTGAATAGTAAACTTCTATGGAGTAATCAGGACGCTGTTTAACATAGCCACGAATTAAGTGCCTTGCTGAATGATATGCACCTGTGTGATAGTCAGGAGTCTGTTTCATATGAACTCTAATTTTGTGTATCGCTGAGTAATACACACCTGGGGCAGTCAGGAATCTATTTGGTATGGACTCTCAAATAGAGCCTGTTTGATTAATGCACACATGGATAATAATGAGGAGTGTTTGTCCTAAGGCTACTCATTCAGACAAACTGTGAATAATGCACATGTGGAGTAATTAGGAGTCTGTTTCATAGGGCCCCTTTTTCACAGCCTCACTGAATATTACATATTTGTGATATAGTATGGAGTCTATTTTTTATGGCCACTCATTCAGAGAATCACTAAATAATGCAAACCTGCGGAATAGTCAGAAGTCTTTTTTCTATGGCCACTCGTTAAGAGCCTCACTAAGTGTACACACCTCGAGAAATAATCAGAATGAACCTTTATCCCATCATTCAGTCTCACTAAATAATGCACACCTGTGGAATAGTCGGGAGACTTTTACATGTGGCCTCTAATTTGGAGTGTCACTGAATAATGTGTTGTAGTCAGGAGTCTATTCCATGTAGACACATATTCAGAGCTTCAGTGTATAAGACAGACACTTGATATAGTAAGGAATCTAATTGATATGGAAATATATTCTGAACCTCACTGAATAATACACTCCTGGGGAATAATTTGGAGTCTATTTTCAATGGACATACATTCAGAGCCTTGGAAAATTATGTACACCTGTGGAGAAGACAGGAGTCTATTTTATTAGGACACTCATCCATAGCCACAGTGGGTAATACGCACGTGTGGATTAGTCAGGATTCCATTTTATATGGCCATTGACTCATAACTTCAGTGAAAGATGCAAAGATGTAAAATACTTAGCAGTTCTATTTCATATGGACACTCATTCAGAAATTCACTGAATAATACAAATATTTGAGATAGAGAGCATCCTGTTTCATATGGTTAAACAAAAAGAACCTCACTGAGTAATGCACACCAGGGGAAGTGTTAGGAGTCTACTTTATATAGCCTTTAATTTACAGAATTAGGAAGTAATGCACACATGTGGAATAGATACTAGTCTATTTTATATGGCCGCAAAATCAAAGGCTTTTCTAACACTACACATCTGGGGAATAATCGCTTTTCTGTTTCATATGGTGTTTCGTTTGGTGAATCAAAAACTTATGCACACCTGTGGGGTAAAATGGGTTCTATTTCAGAAGGCCACTCTTTCAGTGTTTTAGTGAATAATATGTATATCTAAAAAGTAAGGAATCTGTTTCACATGACCACTCGTTCAGGGCCTCTGTGAAGAATACTCTCCTCAAAAATAGTCAAGTGTCTACTTTAAATGACAACACATTCAGAGACACTGTAAGTAATCAACACCTGGGCAATACACCTGAGTCTCTTTTTATGCCCACTTAGTCAGCGTCTCACTCAATAATACACACATGAGGAAGAGTTAAGAGTCTACTTCATGTAGCCACTCATTTAGAGCCTCAGTGAATAATGCACACCAGGGCAATAGTCGAGCATTTTTTATATGGCCACTCATTTTGTGCCTCAGTGAGTAATATACACCTGAAGAATCCTAAGGATTCTATTTGATACTGCCACGTGTTTAGCACCTTATTGAATAATTCACAATGGAGCAATAATCAGGTGTCTATTTTATATGACCTATCACTCAACGTTTCAGTGCATCATAAACTTCTATGGAGTAATCAGGACGCTGTTTAAGATAGCCACGAATTCAGAACCTTTCTGAATGATACACACCTGGGTAATAGCCTGGCGTCTTATTTATATGAACTCTAATTTTGTGTATCATTGAGTAATACACACCTGGGGCAGTTTCAGGAGTCTATTTTGTATGGACTCTCAAAGAGGACCTGTTTGCTTAAAGCACACATGTATAATAATGAGGAGTCTATGTCATACGGCTACTCATTCAGACAAACAGTGAATAATGCACATGTAAAGTAATTAGAAGTCTGATTTTTATGGACCCTCTTTCACAGCCTCACTGAATATTCCGCACTTGTGATATAGTGTGGAGTCTCTTTTATATGGCCACCCATTCAGAGAATCACCTAATAATGCACACCTGCGGAATAGTCAGAAGTCTCTTTCCTATGGCCACTCGTTAAGAACCTCACTAAGTGTACTCACTTGGGGAAATAGCCAGGATTTACCATTATCCCCTCATTCAGAGTCTCACTAAATAATGCACACCTGTGGAGTAGTCAAGAGACTCTTTCCCATGGCCACTCGTTAAGAGCCTCACTAAGTGTACACACCTGGGGAAGTAGTCAGGATTTACCTATATCCTTTCATTCAGAGTCTCACTAAGTAATGCACACCTGTGGAATAGTCAGGAGACTTTTTCATGAGGCCTCTAATTCGGAGTGTCACTGAATAATGTGATGTAGTCAGGAGTCTATTTCATGTAGACACATATTCAGAGCCACAGTGAATAAACAGCCCCTTTGTGTTGTAAGAAATCTAATTAATATGGCCACATCTTCTGAGCCTCATACACATTTGGAGAATAATTTGGAGTCTATTTTTGATGGACATTCATTCAGAGCCTTGGTAAATAATGTACACCTTTGGAGTAGACAGGAGTCTATTTTATTAGGACACTCATTCATGGCCTCACTGTAGAATATGCACGTGTGGATTAGTCAGGATTCCAATTTATATGACCTCTGACTTGTCACCTCTGTTAAAAATGCACAAATATAAAGTACTCAGCAGTCTATTTCATATAGACACTCATTCAGAGATTCATTCTGTGTTAAATAATACAACACAGAATGCCTATTCCACACAGGCTCATTCTGTGTATTAAATAATACAAATATATAATATAGCAGCATTCTGTTTCATATGGTCACACAGAATGAGCCTCACTGATGAAGGAACACCTGGGAATTGTTAGGAGTCTACTTTAAATAGCCTCTAATTTACAGCCTCAGGGAATAATGCACACGTGTGGAATAGACACTAGACTATTTTATATGGCCACAAAATCAAAGACTGAGTAATACACAACTTTGGAATAGTCACTTGTCTATTTTACATGCCCAAATATTTAGAGTCAAAGTCAATAATACACGAATGTGGACAATTCAGAAAACAGTTTCAAATGTCCAAAGTTTCAGAGCCTCAGTGAATAATACATACCTGGGAAATTCTCAGGACGCTATTACATGTGGCATCAATTTCAGAGCTTCCTTGAATAAGAAACACATCTATTGTAGTCAGAATTCTATTTACTATAGCCACATATTCAGAGCCTAACTGAATAACATACACCTTGGAAAAAGTTAACATTTTATTTCGTATAGCCACTCACTTAAAGGCGAATGTAAAAACGCACGACTGAGGAGCATCCAGGAGGCTCTAATTAATGGCCACTCATTCAGAGCTTCACAGAATAATACAGACCTATGAAAACATTAGGAGTGTATTTCACACGGCCACTGATTCAGAACCTCAGTGAGGAATCATATATATCTGGAAAATACTCAGGATTATACTATATATAGCCACTAATTCACAGACTCACTGAATAATGCACAGCTAAGGAATAGTCTGGAGACTATTTGATATGAGTCTTCACCCAGCGACTCAGTGGACAATGCAGAACTGAAAAATAGTCAAGAGGATAGAGTCAAGAGTTTATGTTATGTCGTCCCTCGTTCAGAATCTCACTGAAGAATACACACCTTGGGAATAGTCATTGTCCAAGTCATATGGACACTCAATCACAGCATTACTGAATAATGCACAATGATGCAATAATAATAAACCTATTTCATATGGCCTGTCTTTCGGAGCTTAAGTGCATAACAAACAGCTGTGGAGTAGTCAGGACCCTATTTAAGGTAGCCCCAAATTAAGCAGCTCCGTGAATGATACACAGATTTGTCAGAGTCAGGGGACTATTTGACATATACACTCATACAGAAAGTTTTCTAATACTGCACATGTGGGGAATAATCACTAGCCTGTTTCATATGGTGATTAGTTTAGAGAATCAAAAAATAACACACACCTGTTGAGTAAAATGAGTTCTGTTTCATAAGGCCACTCTTTCAGTGTTTTAGTGAAAATATGTATATCTGATAAGTCAGGAATCTCTTTCACATGGCCACTCGTTCAGGGCCTCTGTGAAGAATACTCCCCTCAAAAATAGTCAAGGGTCTACTTCAAATGACTACACATTGAAAGTCTCTTTATGTAATGAACACCTGGGCAATACGCCTGAGTCTCCTTTTATGCCCACTCAGTCAGAGACTCATTCAATAATACAACACAAAGGAAGATTTAAGAGTCTACTTCATGTAGCCACTTATTTAGAGCCTTAGAGAATTACGGGCACCAGGGTATTTGTCGAGCATTTTTTATATGGCCACTCATTTTGTGCCTCACTGAGTGATATACACCCGAAGAATCCTCAGGATTTTAGTTGATACTACCACTCATTTAGTACCTTATTGAATAATTCACAATGGAGCAATAGTCAGGTGTATATTTTATATGGTCTATCATTCAAAGATTCAGTGAATAGTAAACTTCTATGGAGTAATCAGGACGCTGTTTAACGTAGCCACTAATTAAGTGTTTTGCTGAATGATAGGCACCTGTGTGATTGTCAGGAGTCTATTTCATATGAACTCTAATTTTGTGTATGGCTGAGTAATACACACCTGGGGCAGTGCCAGGAGTCTATTTGGTATGCACACTCAAACAGAACCTGTTTGATTAATGCACACATGGATAATCATAAGGAGTCCATGTCATATGGCTACTCATTCAGACAAACTGTGAATAATGCCCATGTGGAGTAATTAGAAGTCTGTATCATATGGCACCCTTTCACAGCCTCACTGAATATTGCACATTTTTGATATAGTCTGGAGTCTATATTTTATGGCCACCCATTCAGAAAATCACTAAATAATGCACACCTGTGGAATACTCAGAAGACTCTTTCCTATGGCTGCTCGTTAAGAGCCTCACTAAGTGTACACACCTGGGGAAATAGAATTTACCATTATGTCCTCATTCAGAGTCTCACTAAATAATGCACACCTGTGGAATAGTCAGAAGACTTTTTCATGTGTCCTCCAATTCGGAGTGTCACTGAATAATGTGGTGTAGTCAGGAGTCTATTTCATGTAGACATATATTCAGAGCTTCAGTGTATAAGACAGAAACTTTATATATTAAGGAATCTAATTGATATGGAAACATATTCTGAGCCTCACTGAACAATACAAACCTGGGGAATAATTTGGAGTCTATTTTCGATGGACATATATTCAGAGCCTTGGAAAATGATGTACACCTGTGGAGAAGACAGGAGCCTATTTCATTAGGACACTCATTCATAGCCTCAGTGGACAATATGCACGTGTGGATTGGTCAGGATTCCATTTTATATGGCCACTGATTTGTATCCTCAGTGAAAAATGCAAAAATGTAAAATACTTTGTAGTCTATTTCATATAGACACTCATTCAAAGATTCACTGAATAATACAAATATTTGAGATAGACAGCATCCTCTTTCATATGGTAAAACAAAAAGAACCTCACTGAGTAATGGACACCAGGGGAAGTGTTAAGAGTGTACTTTATATAGCCTTTAATTTACACAATCAGAAAATAGTGCACACGTGTGGAATAGACACTAGTGTATTTTATATGGCCGCAAAATCTAAGCCTTTTCGAATACTATACATGTCGGGAATAATCACTTGCCTGTTTCATATGGTGTTTCATTCGGTGAATCAAAAACTTATGCACACCTGTGGAGTAAAATGGGTTCTATTTCAGAAGGCCACTCTTTCAGTGTTTTAGTGAATAATATGTATATCTGAAAAGTAAGGAATCTCTTTCACATGACCACTCGTTCAGGACCTCTTTGAAGAATACACCTATCAAAAATAGTCAAGTGTCAACTTTAAATGCCTACATATTCAGAGACTCTGTAGGTAATGAACACCTGGGCAATACACCTGAGTCTCTTTTTTATGCCCACTTAGTCAGAGTCTTATTCAATAATACACACCTGGGGAAGAATTAAGAGTCTACTTCATGTAGCCACTCATTTAGAGCCTCAGTGAATAATGCATATGGGAGTATAAGTCGAGCATTTGTTATATGGCCACCGATTTTGTGCCTCACTGAGTGATATACACCTGAAGAATGCTAAGGATTCTATTTGATACTGCCATGTATTAATCACCTTATTGAATAATTCACAATGAAAAAATAGTCAGGTGTCTATTTTATATAATCTATCACTGAAAGTTTCAGTGAATAATAAACTTCTATGGAGTAATCAAGACACTGTTTAAGATAGCCACGAATTCAGTGCCTTCCTGAATAATACACACTTGGGTAATAGCCTGGCGTCTATTCCATATGAACTCTAATTTTGTGTGTCGTTGAGTAATACACACCTGGGGCAGTGTCCGGTGTCTATTTGGTATGGACACTCAAACAGAACCTGTTTGGTTAATGCACACATGTATAATAATGAGGAGTCTATGTCATACGGCTACTCATTCAGAGAAACAGTGAATAATGCACTTGTAAAGTAATTAGAAGCCTGATTCTTATGGACCCTCTTTCACAGCCTCAATGAATATTACACACTTGTGATATAGTCTGGAGTCTATTTTTTATGGTCACCCAATCAGCGAATCACTAAATAAGGTGCACCTGCGGAATAGTCAGAAGTCTCTTTCCTATGGCCACTCGTTACGAGCCTCACTAAGTGTACACACCTGGGGAAATAGTCAGGATTTACCATTATCCCCTCATACATAGTCTCACTCAATAATGCACACCTGTGGAATAGTCAGGAGACTCTTTCCTATGGCCACTCGTTAAAACCCTCACTAAGTGTAAACACCTGGGAAATAGTCAGGATTCACCTATATTCCTGCATTCAGAGTCTCACTAAACAATACACACCTGTGGAATAGTCAGGAGACTTTTCCATGTGGCCTCTAATTCGGAGTGTCACTGAATCATGTGATGTAGTCAGAAGTCTATTTAATGTAGAAACATATTCAGAGACACAGTAAATAAAACAGGCCCTTTAAGTTGTAAGGAATCTAATAAATATGTCCACATCTTCTGAGCCTCACTGAATAATACACACCTGGAGAATAATTTGGAGTCTATTTTCTTTTTTTTTTTCTTTTCCTTTTTTTTAAAATTTTTATTGTATTATAGGTTTTGGGGTACATGTGCAGAACGTGCAAGATAGTTGTATAGGTACACACATGGGAGTGTGTTTTGCTGCCTTCCTCCATTTCACCCACAGTTGGCATTCATCCCCAGGCTATCCTTTCCCAGCCCCCCTGCTGTCCCTCCCCCATTCCCCCCAATAGACCCCAGTGTATAGTAGACAGCCTCTCTGTGTCCATGTGTTCTCATTTTTCTCACCGGCCTATGAGTGAGTATATGCAGTATTTCTTTTTTTTTAATTAATTTATTTATTTATTTATTTATTTTAATTTTTATTGCATTATAGGTTTTCGGGTACATGTGCAGAACGTGCAAGATAGTTCCATCGGTACACATATGGCAGTGTGTTTTGCTGCCTTCCTCCCCTTCACCCACACTTGGCGTTCATCCCCAGGCTATCCCTCCCCAGCCCCCCTGCTGACCCTCCCGCATTCCCCCAATAGACCACAGTGGATAGTAGACCGCCTCTCTGTGTCCATGTGTTCTCATTTTTCTCACCCACCTATGAGTGAGTATATGCGGTACTTCTTTTTCTGTTCTTGTGTCAGTTTGCTGAGAATGATGTTCTCCAGATTCATCCACGTCTTTAAAAAGGACACAAACTCATCATTTTTGATTGCTGCATAATATTCCATGGTGTATATGTGCAACATTTTCCCAGTCCAGTCTATCATCGTTGGGCATTTGGGTTGGTTCCAGGTCTTTGCTATTGTAAACAGTGCTGCAATGAACATTCGTGTGCATGTGTCCTTATAGTAGAACGATTTATAGTCCTTTGGATATATACCCAGTAATGGGATAGCTGGGTCAAATGGAATTTCTATTTCTAGGTTCCTGAGTAATCGCCACAGTGTCTTCCACAATGGTTGAACTAATTTACACTCCCAAGAACAGTGTAAGAGTGTTTCTATTTCTCCACATCCTCTCCAGCATCTGCTGTCTCCAGATTTTTTAATGATCTCCATTCTAACTGGCGTGAGATGGTATCTCAATGTGGTTTTGATCTGCATTTCTCTAATGACCAGTGATGATGAGCATTTTTTCATATGTTTGTTGGCCTCATGTATGTCTTCTTTTGTAAAGTGTCTGTTCATATCCTTTGCCCATTATTGAATGGGCTTGTTTGTTTTTTTCCTGTTAATCTGTTTGAGTTCTTTGTAAATTCTGGATATCAGCCCTTTGTCAGATGTGTAAACTGCAAAGATTTTTTCCCATTCTGATGGTTGCCAATTCACTCTAGTGACTGTTTCTTTTGCTGTGCAGAAGCTGTGGAGTTTGGTTAGGTCACATTTGTCTATTTTGTCTTTTGTTGCCAATGCTTTTGGTGTTTTATTCATGAAGTCCTTGCCTACTCCTATGTCCTGAATGGTTTTGCCTAGGTTTTCTTCTAGTGTTTTTATGGTGTCAGGTCTTAGGTTCAAGTCTTTAATCCATCTGGAGTTGATTTTAGTGTAAGGTGTCAGGAAGGGGTCCAGTTTCTACTTTCTGCACATGGCTAGCCAGTTTTCCCAACACCATTTATTAAATAAGGAATCATTTCCCCATTGCTTGTTTTTGTCTGGTTTATCAAAATAATATGGCCGTAGATAGGTTGTGTTGCCTCCGAAGCTTCTGTTCTGTTCCATTGGTCTATATCTCTGTTTTGGTACCAGTACCATGCTGTTTTGATTACTGTAGCCTTGTAGTATAGTTTGAAGTCTGGTAGTGTGATGCCTCCCGCTGTGTTCTTTTTGCTTAGAATTGACTTGGCTATGCGGGCTCTTTTCTGGTTCCATATGAAATTCATGGTGGTTTTTTGCAGTTCTGTGAAAAAAATTCAATGGTAGTTTGATGGGGATAGCATTGATTATGTAAATTACTTTGGGCAGTATAGCCATTTTCACGATATTGGTTCTTCCTAACCACGAACATGGAATATTTTTCCATATGTTTGTTTCCTCTCTTATTTCGTTGAGCAGTGGTTTGTAGTTTTCCTTAAAGAGGTCCCTTACGTTCCTTGAGAGTTGTATTCCTAGGTATTTTATTTTCTTTGTAGCAATTGTGAATGGCAGTTCGTTCTTGATTTGGTTCTCTTTAAGTCTGTTATTGGTGTATAGGAATGCTTGTGATTTTTGAACATTGATTTTATATCCTGAGACTTTGCTGAAGTTGCTTATCAGTTTCAGGAGCTTTTGGGCTGAGGTGATGGGGTCTTCTAGGTATACTATCATGTCGTCTGAAAATAGAGACAATTGGGCTTCCACCTTTCCTATCTGAATACACTTTATTTCTTTTTCTTGCCTGATTGCTCTGGTTA
This sequence comes from Saguinus oedipus, assembly GCA_031835075.1. NCBI lineage: Eukaryota > Metazoa > Chordata > Mammalia > Primates > Cebidae > Saguinus > Saguinus oedipus. The sequence continues at coordinate 183,531 of JASSZA010000201.1, forward strand.
GAACTTCTAGTACTAAGTTGAATAGGAGTGGAGAGAGAGGGCATCCTTGTCAAGTGCCAGATTTCAAAGGAAATGCTTCCAGGTTTTGCCCAATCAGTATAATATTGGCTGTTGGTTTGTCGTAAATAGCTTTTATTACTTTTAGATATGTTCCATCAATACCAAGTTTATTGAGGGTTTTTAGCATAAAAGCCTGTTGAATTTTGTCAAATGCCTTCTCTGCATCAATTGAGATAATCATGTGGTTTTTATTTTTGCTTCTGTTTATGTGGTGAATTACATTTATAGACTTGCGTATGTTGAACCAGCCTTGCATCCCTGGGATGAATCCTACTTGATCATGATGGATAAGTTTTTCAATGTGCTGTTGCAATCGATTTGCCAGTATTTGATTGAAGATTTTTGCATCTATATTCATCACGGATATTGTCCTGAAGTTTTCTTTTCTTGTTGAGTCTCTGTCAGGTTTTGGTATCAGAATGATGTTGGTCTCATAAAATGATTTGGGAAGGATTCCCTCTTTTTGGATTATTTGGAATAGTTTCAGAAGGAATGGTACCAGGTCCTCTTTGTGTGTCTGGTAGAATTCAGCTGTGATCCCATCTGAACATGGGCTTTTTTTGTGTGGTAGTCTCTTAATTGCTGCCTCAACTTCAGACCTTGTTATTGGTCTATTCATCATTTCGGCTTCCTCCTTGTTTAGGCTTGGGAGGACACGGGCGTCCAGGAATTTATCCATTTCTTCCTGATTTGCTAGTTTATGTGCATAGAGTTGTTTGTAGTATACTTTGATGATGGTTTGAATTTCTGTGGAATCTGTGGTGATTTCCCCATTATCGTTTTTTATTGCATCTATTTGGTTGTTCTCTCTTTTCTTTTTTATCATTCTGACTAGTGGTCTGTCTATTTTTTTGATTTTTTCGAAAAACCAGCTGTTAGATTTATTGATTTTTTGAAGGGTTTTTCTTGTCTCTATCTCCTTCTGTTCTGCTCTGATCTTAGTTATTTCTTTTCTTCGGCTAGGTTTTGAGCTTTTTGATCTTGCTCCTCTAGCTCCTTCAATTTTGATGATAGGGTGTAAATTGTGGATCTCTCAACTCTTCTCATTTGGGGACTTATTGCTATATATTTTCCTCTACAGACTGCTTTAAATGTGTCCCAGAAATTCTGGTACGTTGTGTCTTCATTTTTGTTGGTTTCAAAGAACTTCTTTATTTCTGCCTTCATTTCATTGTTTATCCAATCAACATTCAAGAGCCAGTTGTTCAGTTTCCATGAAGCTGTGTGGTTCTGAGTTATTTTCTGAATTCTGAGTTCCAACGTGATTGCACGATGGTCTGAGAGATCGTTTGTTATGATTTCAGTTGTTTTGCATTTGCTGAGGAGTGCTTTACTTCCAATTATGTGGTCAATTTTGGAGTAGATGTGATGTGGTGCTGAGAAAAATGTATATTGTGTGGGTTTGTGGTGGAGAGTTCTGTAAATGTCTATCAGGTTTGCTTGTTCCAGGTCTGTGTTCTAGTCCTGGATATCCTTGTTAATTTTCTGTCTGGTTTATCTGTCTAATGATGAGAGTGGAGTGTTAAAGTCTCCCACTATTATTGTGTGGGAGTCTAAATCTCTTTGTTAATTATTAAAAACTTGCCTTCAATATCTGGGTGCTCCTACATTGGGTCCATATATATTTAGAATCGTTAGCTCTTCTTGTTGTATCGATCCTTTTACCATTATGTAATGACCTTCTTTGTCCCTTTTGATCTTTGTGGCTTTAAAGTCTATTTTATCAGAGATGAGAATTGCAACTCCTGCTTTTTTTGCTCTCCATTTGCCTGGTAAATCTTCCTCCATCTTTTTATTTTGAGCCTTTTTGTATCTTTGCATGTGAGGTGGGCTTCCTGGACACAGCACACCGATGGGTTTTTGTTTTTTATTCAATTTGCCAGTCTGTGTCTTTTGATTGTTGCATTTAGCCCATTTATATTAAGGGTTAATATTGTTGTGTGTGAATTTGATACTGCCCTTTTGATGCTAGCTGGCTGTTTTGCCTGTTGGTTCATGTAGATTCTTCATTTTGTTGATGGTCTTTTGCATTTAGTATGCTTTTAGGATGGCTGGTACTTGTTGTTTTTTTCTATGTGTAGTGCCTCTTTCAGGAGCTCTTGTAAAGCAGGCCTAGTGGTGACAAAATCTCTGAGTACTTGCTTGTTCATGAAGGATTTTATTTTTCCTTCACTTATGAAGCTCAGTTTGGCTGGATATGAAATTCTGGGTTGAAGGTTCTTTTCCTTAAAAATGTTGAATATTGGTCTCCACTCTCTTCTGGCTTGTAGAGTCTCTGCCGAGAGATCTGCTGTGAGTCTGATGGGCTTCCCTTTGTGGGTGACCCTACCTTTCTCTCTGGCTGCCCTTAGTATTTTCTCCTTCATTTCCACCCTGGTGAATGTAACGATTATGTGCCTTGGGGTTGCTCTTCTTGCAGAGTATCTTTGAGGTGTTCTCTGTATTTCCTGGAGTTGAGTATTGACCTGTCTTGCTAGGTTAAGAGAATTTTCCTGGATAATATCCTGAACAGCGTTTTCCAGCTTGGATTCATCCTCTTCATCACATTGTGGTACACCTATCAAACGTAGGTTGGGTCTCTTCACATAGTTCCACATTTCTTGGAGATTTTGTTCATTCCTTTTTGTGCTTTTTTCTTTAATCTTGGTTTCACGTTTTATTTCATTGAGTTGGTGTTCAACTTCTGATATTCTTTCTTCTGCTTGGTCAATTCGGCTGTTTAAACTTGTGCATGCTTCTCGAAGTTCTCGTGTTGGTGTTTTTCAGCTCCTTCAGTTCATTCATATTCCTCTCTAAGTTGTCCATTCTTGTTATCAATTCCTCGAATCTTTTTTCAAAAATTTTTTCAAGGTTCTTAGTTTCTTTGCACTGATATAGAACATGTTCTTTTAGCTCAATGAAGTTTCTCATTATCCACTTTCTGAAGTCTGATTCCGTCATTTTGTCTCACTCATTCTCCATCCAATGTGTACCTATGCAACTATCTTGCACGTTCTGCACATGTACCCCAAAACCTATAGTGCAATAAATATTAAAAAAAATAAGAAAAATAAAATGAGGATGACAATAAAAAACTTGGAGAGTCGACTTTAAAGAGTTGAAAAATAACGCGTACCTCTGGAGAAAAATGCGGTCTATTTCATAAGGCCACTCTTTCAGTGTTCTAGAGAATAATATGTATAAATGATAAGCAGGAATCGCTTTCACATGGCCACTCTATCTGGGCCTCTGTAAATAATACTCCCCTCAGAAACAGTCAAGAGTCTATTTCAAGTGCCTACACATTCAGAGTCTTTGAAAGTAATGAACACCTTGGTAATATACTTGAGTCTCTTTTTATGACCACTTAGTCAGAGTCTCATTTTATAATACACACCTGGGGAAAACTTAAGAATTTACATCATGTAGCCACTCATTTAGATCCTCATTGAATAATCCACACCAGAGTAATAGTCGAGAACTTTTTATATGGCCACTCAATCTGTGCCTCCCTGAATGATACACGCCTGGGGCATTCTCAAAATTCTATTTCATACTGTCACTCTTGTAGAACCTTATTATATAATTCACAATAGAGCAGTAGTCAGGGGTCTCTTTTGTATGGCCTCTCATTTAAAGTTTCAGTGAATAATTATCTTCTATGGAGTAATTAGGACACTATTAAAGATAGCCATGAATAGGAGAGAGGCAAGATGGCGTCGTAGAAGCGACTCAGGATTGCAGCTCTTAGTGACAGCGCAGAGGGTGAGTCCTAGCCACATTCTCCGATGGACGTTTTTAGCCCACAGAGCGTTTAAAGTCCCAGGTGTGGGAGAGACACAGGACGCTAGTAAAATAAAGCCGGCTAACAGAGCCGGCTCGCACGGCTGCTTCGGCCCACGCCATAGTGAGACCTGGCATGGAACTCAATGGTCTGGGTGCCCTGTTAAACCGGAAGTCTGAGAGTTTGAAGGGCAGATTGGCGCGTCCTTCTGATTAAACGGGACTTGGACAGTGAGCCAGACCAGGAGTTTCCTGGGAGTTTCCTGGGAAGAGTGATCTGAGCCGGTGAAGTGGGCAGCGGCACGGGAGATCGCACGGATCCCAGTGCCCTATCGGCAGGTTACTGTGGTGCCAGTGAGAGAATCGACCTTTCAGAGAGGGAGAGAGAGAGACAGAGGAAGGACTCTGAGGCAGGAAGCTGGGTGATCGGGCTCGGCGGGTCCCACCCTCACGGGAAAAAGCAGGGCAGTGACTGGAGGTGCTTGGGGCTGAGAGTTTTGCTGCTGGCATCTGGGACGGCGCAGCCTGGTGAGGGAGGGGCGTCCACCATTGCTGAAACAATCCGCCCCTATTGAAGTACCGCCCAGGGCTGATGCAGCCTGCCATTGCCGAGGCAACCTGCCATAACAGAAAGACTCTCACAACAGAGGGGAGCTCTCCACAGCAGAAGGGAGCCCAGCAGCAACAGGGCGGACCCGCGCTAGCAGGTCAGAGCCCCGGCAGGCAAATAGTGAATAGACTGCCACCTAGTGGGGCACGATTGTGCAACAGATACTCATAAAGAAAGCCCCAACCCCCTGAAACAGAGCATCTAAGGGGGGAAAAAAAGGGTGGTGATTTATGAGTTCTATTGCAGCAGACATAAACAACTTCCCAACAACCCTGAATGAACAACGGAGCGCACAGTTCAGCACTGGAGCTCCTATAAAGCACAGACCGTCACCTTCAGAAGCTCCCTGACCCCTGTATATCCAAAGAGTCACCTCAAAAAAGGACTAATCAGACTGACATTTGGCGGGCATCATTCTGGAGCAAAGACAGCAGAAGAAACGGGTATCATCCCTCACTGTTCCACACCTGCTACAGGTATACTACAGACAAGCAGGTCCTGGAGTGGACCTCAGCACTCATACAGCAGAGGAGCAAGATCAATAGAACGAAAACTAAGTAACAGAAATACTTCATCATCAACAATCTCAGCATCCACAGAGAGACCCAATTGAAAAATCAGCAACTACTAAGACGACAGGCGGATAAATCCATAAAGATGGGAAGAAACAAGTGCAAAAAGGAGGAAAACACCCGAAACCAAAACACCTCACCTCCTACAAAGGAACAAAACTCCTCACCAGCAAGGGAACAAAGCTGGACGGAGAATGAGTGTGATGAAATGAGGGAATAAGACTTCACAAAGTGGATAATGAGAAACTTCATTGAGCTAAAATAACATGTTCTAAATCAGGGCAAAGAAACTAAGAACCTTGAAAAAAGAATTTGAAAAAAAATTCGAGGAATAGATAACAAGAATGGACAACTTAGGGAGGAATAAGAATGTATTGAAGGAGCTGAAAAACAAAACATGAGAACTTCGTGAAGCATGCACAAGTTTCAACAGCCGAATTGACCAAGCAGAAGAAAGAATATCAGAAATTGAAGATCAACTCAATGAAATAAAATGTGAAACCAAGATTAAAGAAAAAAGCACGAAAAGGAATGAACAAAATCTTCAAGAAATGTGGGACTATGTGAAGAAACCCAACCTACGTTTGATAGGTGTACCAGAATGTGATGAAGAGAATAAATCTAAGCTGGAAAACACTCTTCAGGATATTATCCAGAAAAATTTCCCCAATCTAGCAAGACAGGTCAATACTCAACTCCAGGAAATACAGAGAACACCACAAAGATACTCCGCAAGAAGAGCAACCCCAAGGCACATAATCGTTAGATTCACCAGGGTTGAAATGAAGAAGAAAATACTAAGGGTAGCCATAGAGAAAGGTCGGGTCACCCACAAAACGAAGCCCATCAGACTCACAGCAGATCTCTTGGCAGAGACTCTACAAACTAGAAGTCAGTGGGGGCCAATATACAACATCCTTAAAGAAAAGAACTTTCAACCCAGAATTTCATATCCAGCCGAACTGAGCTTCATAAGTGAAGGAAAAATAAAATCCTTCATGAACAAGCAAGTACTCAGAGATTTTGTCACCACTAGGCCTGCTTCACAAGAGCTCCTGAAAGAGGCACTACACATAGAAAGAAACAACCAATACCAGCCATCCTAAAAGCATACCAAATGCTAAAGACCATCAACAAAATGAAGAATGTAAATGAACCAACGGGCAAAACAGCCAGCTAGCATCAAAATGGCAGGATCAAATTCAGACATAACAATATTAACTCTAAATGTAAATGGGCTAAATGCACCAATCAAAACACAGAGACTGGCAAATTGGATAAAAAAACAAAACCCATCGGTGTGCTGTATCCAGGAAACCCACCTCACATGCAAAGATACACAAAGGCTCAAAATACAAAGATGGAGGAAGATTTACCAAGCAAATGGAGAGCAAAAAAAAGCAGGAGTTGCAATTCTCGTCTCTGATAAAATAGACTTTAAAGCAACAAAGATCAAAAGTGACAAAGAAGGTCATTAAATAATGGTAAAAGGATCGATACAACAAGAAGAGCTAACAATTCTAAATATATATGGACCCAATGTAGGAGCACCCACATATATAAGGCAAGTTTTTAATGACTTAAAAACAGACTTAGACTCCCGCACAATAATAGTGGGAGACGTTAACATTCCACTGTCAATATCAGACAGATCAACCAGACAGAAAATTAACAAGGATATCCAGGACTTGAACTCAGACCTGGAGCAAGCAAACCTGATAGACATTTACAGAACTCTCCACCCCAAATCCACATAATATACATTCTTCTCAGCACCACATCACACCTACTCCAAAATTGAATACATAATTGGAAGTAAAGCACTCCTCAGCAAATGCAAAACAACTGAAATCATAACAAACAGTCTCTCAGACCACAGTGCAATCAACTTGGAACTCAGAATTCAGAAAATATCTCAGAACCGCACAGCTTCATGGAAACTGAACAACTGGCTCTTGAATGTTGATTGGATAAACAATGAAATGAAGGCAGAAATAAAGAAGTTCTTTGAAACCAATGAGAATGAAGACACAACATACCAGAATCTCTGGGACACATTTAAAGCAGTCTGTAGAGGAAAATATATAGCAATAAGTGCCCACATGAGAAGAGTGGAGAGATCCAAAATTGACACCCTATCGTGAAAATTGAAAGAGCTAGAGGAGCAAGATCAAAAAAGCTCAAAACCTAGCCGAAGACAAAAAATTACTAAGATCAGAGCAGAACTGAAGGAGATAGAGACAAGAAAAACCCTTCAAAAAATCAATAAATCTAAGAGCTGGTTTTTTGAAAAGATCAACAAAATAGACAGACCACTAGCCAGACTGATAAAAAAGAAAAGAGAGAACAACCAAATAGATGCAATAAAAAACGATAAAGGGAAAATCACCACAGATTGCACAGAAATTCAAACCATCATCAGAGAATATTACAAACAACTCTATGCACACAAACTAGTAAATCAGGAAGAAATGGATAAATTCCTGAAAGCCTGTGTCCTCCCAAGCCTAAACTAGGAGGAAGCCGAAACTATGACTAGACCAATAACAAGGTCTGAAGTTGAGGCAGCAATTAAGAGGCTACCACACAAAAAAAAAGCCCAGGTCCAGATGGGTTCACAGCTGAATTCTACCAGACACACAAAGAGGTTCTGGTACCATTCCTTCTGAAACTATTCCAAATGATCCAAAAAGGGGGTACCCTTCTGAAATCATTTTATGAGACCAACATCATCCTGATACCAAAACCTGGCAGAGACTCAACAAGAAAAGAAACTTCAGGCCAATATCCATGATGAACATAGATGCAAAAATCTGCAATAAAATACTGGCAAATCGATTGCAACAGCACATTAAAAACTTATCCATCATGATCAAGTAGGATTCATCCCGGGGATGCAAGGCTGGTTCAACATATGCAAGTCTATAAATGTAATTCACCACATAAACAGAAGCAAAAACAAAAACCACATGATTATCTCAATTGATGCAGAGAAGGCATTTTACAAAATTCAACAGCCCTTTATGCTAAAAACCCTCAATAAACTTGGTATTGATGGAACATATCTCAAAGTAATAAAAGCTATTTACGAAAAACCAACAGCCAATATCATACTTAATGGGCAAAAACTGGAAGCATTCCTTTTGAAATCTGGCACTAGACAAGGATGCCCTCTCTCACGGCTCCTATTCAACGTATTAATGGAAGTTCTAGCCAGAGCAATCAGGCAACAAAAAGAAATATAGGGTAGTCAAATAGCAAAGGTGGAAGTCAAATTGTCTCCATTTGCAGACGACATGATAGTATACCTAGAAGACCCCATCACCTCAGCCGAAAAGCTCCTGCAACTGATAAGCAACTTCAGCAATGTCTCAGGATATACAATCAATGTGCAAACATCACAAGCATTCCTATACACCAATAACAGACTTAAAGAGAACCAAATTAAGAACGAACTACCATTCACAATTGCTACAAAGAATATAAAATACCTAGAAATACAACTCACTAGGAATGTAAGGGACCTCTTTAAGGAAAACTACAAACAACTGCATAACGAAATAAGAGAGGACACAAACAGATGGAGAAATATTACATGTTCGTGGTTAGGCAGAATCAATATTGTGAAAATGGCTATACTGCCCAAAGTAATTTACACATTCAATGCTATTCCCATCAAACAACCATTGAATTTTTTCACAGAACTGGAAAAAACCAACATGAATTTTATACGGAACCAAAAAAGAGCCCGCATAGCCAAGTCAATTCTAAGCAAAAAGAACACAGCGGAAGGCATCACGCTACCAGTCTTCAAACTGTACTACAAGGCTATAGTAATCAAAACAGCATGGTACTGGTACCAAAACGGAGATATAGACCAATGGAACAGAACAGAAGCATCGGAGGCAACACAACATATCTACAACCATATTATCTTTCATAAACCAGACAAAAACTGGCAATGGGGAAACGATTCCCTATTTAATAAATGGTGTTGGGAAAACTGGCTAGCCATATGCAGAAAGCAGAAACTGGACCCCTTTCTGACAACTTACACTAAAATTAACTCCAGATGGATTAAAGACTTAAACGTAAGAACTGACACCATAAAAACCCTAGAAAAAAATCTAGGCAAAACCGTTCAGGACATAGGAGTAGGCAAGGACTTCATGAACAAAACACCAAAAGCATTGGCAACAAAAGCCAAAATAGACAAATGGGACCTAATCAAACTCCGCAGCTTCTACATGGCAAAAGAAACAGTCACTAGAGTGAATCAGCAACCATCAGAATGAGAAATAACCTGTGCAGTTTACACATCTGACAAAGGGCTGATATCCAGAATTTACAACAAACTCAAACAGATTTACAGAAAAAAACCAAACAAGCCTATTCAAAAATGGGCAAAGGTTATGAACAGAAACTTTACAAAAGAAGACATACATGAGGCCAACAAACGTATGAAAAAGTGCTCATCATCATTGGTCATTAGAGAGATGCAAATCAAAACCACATTGAGATGTCATCTCACACCAGTTAGAATGGCGATCATTAAAAAATATGGAGACAGCAGATGCTGGAGAGGATGTGGAGAAATGGGAACACTCTTACACTGTTGGTGGGTGTGTAAATTAGTTCAACCATTGTGGAGGACAGTGTGGCGTTTCCTCCGGGACCTAGAAATAGAAATTCCATTTGACCCAGCAATCCCATTACTGGGTATCTATCCAAAGGACTATAAATCGATCTACTATAAGGACACATGCACACGAATGTTCATTGCAGCACTGTTTACAATAGCAAAGAGCTGGAACCAACCCAAATGCCCAAGGATGATAGACTGGACTGGGAAAATGTTGCACATATACACCATGGAATATTATGCAGCCATCAAAAATAATGAGTTTGTGTCCTTTGTAAGGACATGGATGAATCTGGAGACCATCATTTTCAGCACACTGACACAAGAACAGAAAAAGAAATACCGCATATACTCACTCATACGTGAGTGAGAAAAATGAGAACACATGGACACAGAGAGGCGGTCTCCTATAGTCTGGGGTCTATTGGGGGAATGGGGGAGGGACAGCGGGACGGGTTGGGGAGGGATAACCTGGGGATGAATGCCAAGTGTGGGTGAAGGGGAGCAATGCAGCAAAACACACTGCCATATGTGTACCTATGCAACTATCTTGCACGTTCTGCACATGTACCCCAAAACCTATAATGCAAAAAAAATTTCAAAAAAAATTTTTTCAAAAAAAAAAAAAGAATAAACACACTGGAGAGAGTAGGATACACAAAAAAGACAAGAGGATACCCACAGTAGACAGGGGAAATGCACCCAGGATAGTGGAAGATACAACAGAAGAGAGGAGGATACACACAGGAGAGAGGATGATCCACATAAATGAAAAGAGTGTACCCACAGCGGAGAGGAGAATGCACACAGGAGAGAGGGGAAAATACCCAGGAGAGTGGGGGATACACACATGTGGAGGGAGATACACACAGGAGAAAAAAAGATACACACAGGAGTGAGGAAAATACACAAAGGAGAGAGGAGTATACAATAAAAAGGCATGGGCATTCACACAGGAGTGGAAGATACACACAGAAGAATGGGGGATACACACAGGAAAGGCAGGATACACAGAAAGAGGGGGATACACAAAAAGAGAGGGGCATACACACAGGAGAAAGGAGAATACGCACAGAATAGAGAAGAATACACACAATAGAGAGGGAGATACACAGGGTAGAGAGGGGGTATACACACAGAAAAGAGGAAGATACACAGGAGAGAGGAGGACACGCACAGGGAAGAGATGAATACACACAGGAGAGAGGAGGATACACACAAAAGAGAAAAAAATACAAACAGGAGAGAGAAGGATACACACAGGTGAAAGAAAAATACACAGATGAGAGAGGCAGATAAAGACAAAGGAGGGGAATTCACAAAGAGGAATGGGGATACACACGGGGGAGGGGGATACACACAGGAGAGAGGAGGATAAACACAAGAGAGAGGTGAATACACACAGGAGAGTGGAGGATACAAACAGCAGACAGGAGGATATGCACAGGAGAGAAGAGAATACACACATGACAGAGGAGGATACCCAAAGGAGAGGAGAAAAAACACAGTAGAGAGGGGGATATACACAGGCGAGAGGGATACACGCAGAAGTGGGGGGATGCACACAGGAGAAATGGGAATCCACAGAGGAGAGGGGGATACACAATGAAAAGAGGAGCATACACACAGGAGAGAGGAGGATAAACACAGGAGAGAATGGGGATAGACATAGGAGAAAGGGGGATACACACAGGAGAGTGGGGCATACACACAGGATGGAGGGAGATACACGCAGGAGAGAGGAAGATACACACAGGAGAGAGGAGGATACACGCAGAAGAGAGGAGGATACAAACAGGAAAGAGGGGGGATACACACAGGAGAGGGGGATACACAGAGAAGAGAGGAAGATACAAACAGGAGGAAAGAATATGCACACAGGAGAGTGGAAGATTCACACAAAAGGGAGAATGATACACACAGGAGAAACGAGGATGCACACAGAAGAGAGTACAATACACACAGGAGGGAAGATACACACAAAATAGAAAGGATACACATAGAAGAGAGGAGGATACACACAGAAAAATGGAGGATACACAAAGCAGAGAGGAGGATACATACAGGAGAGAGGGATACACACATAAGAAAGTGATATACACAAAGGGGAGACAAGATATACACAGAATTGGAGAAGATACACACTGGAGAGGGTAAAATACACACAGGAGAGAGGGGAAATACACACAGGAAAGTGGAAGATACACAAAAAAGAGAGGAGGATACACACAGGAGAGAGGATGATCCAAACAAATGAAAAAAGGATTCACACAGTAGAGAGGAGGGTACACACAGGAGCGAGGAGAAAAAACACAGAAGAGTGGTTGATACACACATGTGGAGAAAGATACACATAGGAGAGAAAAAGATACACACAGACGAGAGGAAAATACACATAGGAGAGAGGAGCATAGACAAAAAAGACATGGGCATAGAAACAGGAGAGAAAGATACACACAGAAGAATGGGTGATACACACAAAAAAGACAGAATACACAGAAAAGAGGGGGATACACACAAAATAGAGGGGCATACACACAGGAGAGAGGAGAAAAAACACACGATAGAGGAGAATACACACAATAGAGAGGGAGATACACAGGGTAGAGAGGGGGTATACACACAGAAGAGAAAAAATACACACAGAAGAGAGAAAGGTACACACAGAAGAGAGGAGGATACACACAAAAGAGAAAAAAATACAAACAGGAGAGAGAAGGATACACAGAGGTGAAAGGAGGATACACAGAGGAGAGAGGAAGATACAGACAAAAGAGGGAGATACACACTGGAGAAATGAGGATACACACAGGGGGTGGGAGATACACACAGGAGAGAGGAAGATACACAAAGAGAGAGGAGGATACACACAGGAGAGAGGAGGATACACACAGGAGAGAGGAGAATACACACAGAAGAGAGGAGGATACAAACAGGAGAGAGGAAAATACACACAAGGCGAGGGACATACAAACAGGATAGTGGAGGATACAAAGAGAAGACAGGAAGATACACACAGGAGAGAGGAGAATACATACATGAGAGAGGAGGATACAAAAGGAGAGGGGGAAAAACACAGTAGAGAGGGGGATATACACAGGCGAGAGGGATACACACAGAAGTGGGGAGATGCACACAGGAGAAAGGGGAATCCACAGAGGAGAGCGGGATACACAACGAAAAGAGGAGCATACACACAGGAGAGAGGAGGATACACACAGGAGAGAAGGGGGATACACACAGGAGAAAGGGGATACACACAGGAGGGTTGGGCATTAACACAAAATGGAGGAGGATACACATGGGGAGAAAAATAAATACAGGAGGGAGGAGGGTACACAAAAAAGAGAGGAGGATACAGACAGAAGAGAGGAAGATAAACGCATGAAATAGGAGGATACACACAGGAGCGAAGAGGATACACAGAGGAGAGAAAAGGATACGCGCAGGAGAGAGAAGGATACACACAAGAGAGTGGGGGGATACACACAGGATAGGGCGATAAACACAGAAGAGAGGAGGATAAACACAGGAGAGAGGAGGATACTCACAAGAGAGAGGGGATACACACAAAAGAGTGGAGGATGCAAACAGGAGAGAAGGGGATACACACAGGAGAGAGGGGGATAAACACAGTAGAGAGGAGATACACACCGGAGAAAGGAGGATACACACAGAAGAAAGGGGGATACACACAGGAGAAAAGAGGATACACAAGGGAGAGGGTGATACACACAAAAGAGAGGGGTTACATAGAAAAAAAATGGATACACACAGGAGAGAAAAGGATACACACAGGATATGGGAATACACAGGAGAAAAGCGGATACACACAGGAAAGAGGAGAATACACACCGGAGAGAAAGATACACACAAAAGAGAAAGGCATACACAGAGAAGAAAGGTGAATACACACAGCAGAGATTAGGATTTAGACAGGAGAGAGGGGATAAACACAGGAGAAAGAAGAATACACACAGTAGAAAGGGGGAATACACACAGGAGAGAGGGTGGATACACAAAGGAGAAAGGGGGGATGCACAGAGGAATGAGGAGAGATACACACAGGAGAGAGGAGCATACACACAGGAGAGGGATAGATACACAGAGGAGAGAAGGATAAACACAATAGAGAGGAAGATACACACAGGATAGAGGTGGATACACACAAAATAGAAAACGATACACACACGAGACAGAAGGATACACACAGAAGAGAGGGGAATAAACACAGGAGAGGGGAATACACACAGGAGAGAAAAAGAAACACACAAGAAGCAGGAATACACAAAGAAGGGAGTTGGATACACACAGGAGAAAGGGAATACACACAGAAGAGAGGGGAATACACACAAAAGAGAGAGGCCTATTCACAGGAGAGAGGAGACTACGAAAAGAAGAGAGGAGGATACACACAGGAAAAAGGGGAATACAAACAGGAGAGTTTGGCATACACACAGAAGGGAGGGGGATACACACAACAGAGAAGTGGATACACACAGGAGAGAGGAGGCGACACAAAGGAGAGAGGAGGATACACAAAGAAGAGTGGGAAACACACAAGAGAGGGAAGATACACACAGGAGAGAAGAGGTTACACACAAAAGAGAGGAGAATACACAAAAAGAGGAGGAAACACACAAGAGAATGGGGGATACACACAGGCGGGGGTATAAACACTGGAAACGGTGGGATACACACATGAGAGGGGGGATACACCAAGGAGAGAGGAGGATACACATAAGGGAGAGGAGGCTACACAAAGAAAAGTGGAAAACACACAAAAGAGAGGGGGATACACACAGGCGAGGGGGATAAACACTGGAGACGGTGGGATACACACAGGAGAGAGGGGGATACAAAAAGGTGAGGGGGATACACAAAGGATGGAGGGGTAAACACACAAAATAGAGAAGAATACACACAGAAAAGAAGGGTGATACACACAGAACAGTGGGGTATACACACATGAAAGTGTGGCATAAACACAGAAGGGAAGGCGATACACACAGGAGAGAGTGGGATACACACAGGAGAGAGGGGATTACAAAAAAAGAGGGGGATACACACAGGATGGAGGGGTAAACACACAAAATAGAGAAGGATACACAAAGAAGAGAAGGGTGATACACACAGGTGAGTGGGGTATACACACATGAAAGTGGGGCATAAACACAGAAGGGAAGGGGACACACACAGGAGAGAGTGGGATATACAAAGGTGCAGAAGGATAAATACAGAAGAGAGGAGGATAAACACAAATGAGTGGAGGATACAGACAGAATAATGGAGGATACACGCAGGAGAGCGGAGTATACACAAAGGAGAGAAGACACACACAGGAGAGAGGAGATACACACAGGAGAGAGGACCATACACACAGGAGAGAGGAGGATACACACAGGACAGAGAAAGATACACACAGGAGAGAGGATACACACAAAAAAGAAAAGAATACACACAGGAGACTGAAGGATACACAAAGGAGAGAGGTGGATACACACAGGAGAAGGGATAAAATAGAATAGAAAAAGATACTCACAGGAGACAGCAATACACAAAGAAGGGAGTTGGATACACACAGAAGAGAGGGGGATACACTTAGGAAAGAGGGGAATACACACAAGAGAGAGAGGCATACCCACAGGAGAGAGAATACACAAAGGAGAAATGAAGATACACACAGGAAAAAGAAGGATACAAAGAGTAGAGTGGGGCATACACACAGAAGGGAGGGGGATACACACAGTAGAGAGAAGGATACACACAGGAGAGAAGGGCATATACATAGGAGAGGGTGATACACACAGGAGAAAGGGGGATACAAACAGGTGAGAGAAGAATACACACAGAAGAGGGGGATACACACAAGAGGGGCGTACACACAGGAGAGAGGAGGATAGACACAGCAGAGAGGAGGATACACAAAGGAGAGAGGGGATACACAAAAAAGAGAGGAAGACACACAGAAGAAAGGGGGATACACACAGGAGAGAGGGTGTATACACAGAGGGATCAGAAAAGATACACACAGAATTGAGGATCATACACACAGGAGAGAGGAGGATACACAGAGGAGAGAGAAAGATACACACAGGAGAGAGAAAGATACACAGGAGAGAGGAAGACACACACAGAAGAGAGGATACACACAAAAGATAAAAGACACACAGAGGAGACAGAAGAATACACAAAGTAGAGAGGGGCATACACACAGAAAAGTGGGATACACACAGGAGAAAGGGGGATACACAAAAGAGAGAGAGGAGGATACACACAGGAGAGGGGGATACAAACAGGTGAGAGAGGCGTACACATAGGAGAGAGGAAGATACACACAGGAGAGTGGATGATTCAAACAGGAGAGAGGGTATACACACAGGAGAGAGAAGCGTAACCACAGAAGAAAGGGGGGATAAAAACAGAAGAGAAAGGGGTGATACACAGGAGAGTGGGGGGAAACACAAGGGAAAGAGGAGGGATACACAAAGGATATAGGAAGATACACACAGGAGAGAGGAAAATGCACACAGGACAGAGGAGAATACACAGAGGAGAGAGGAGAATACACACAGGAGAGAGGAGGATACACACAGAAGAGGTGCATTCACACAGGAGAGAGGGGGATACACACAGGAGAGTTGGATTCACACAGGAAACAGGGTAATACACACAGGAGAGTGGGGGATACAAACAGGAGTGGGGGATACACACAGCAGAGAGTGGGATACACACAGGAGAGAGGGGAATACACACAAGAGAGAGGGGAATACATACAGGAGAGAGGAGGATACACATAGGAGACAGGGGGATACACGCAGGAACAAGGAAGATACAAACAGGAGAGTGCAGCATACACACAAGAGGGAGGGGGATACACACAGGAGAGAGGAAGATACACACAGAAGAATGGGGAAACACACAGGAGAGAGGCGGATGCACACAGGAGAGAGGAGGCTACACAGAGGAGAAAAGAGGATACACAAATAAGAGGGGAAAACAAAGAAAACAGAGCGTGATACACAGTCGAGAGGGATACGACTAGGAGACAAGGAGATACAGACAGGAAAGAGGAGGATACACACAGGATAGAGGGGGATACACACAGGAACAAGGAAAATACAAACAGGAGAGTGCAGCATACACACAGCAGGGAGGGGGATACACACAGAAGAGAGGAAGATACACACAGGTGAAGAGGGATACACACAGGATAGGGGAGAATACACACAGGAGAGGGGATACACACATGAGAACAGGGCGTACACACAGAAGAGAGGAGGATGCAAAAAGCAGAGAGGAGGATACCCACTGGAGAGACGGGATACACACAAGAGAGAGGGGTATACACACAGGAGAGAGGAGGATACACACAGGAGAGGGGAATACACACAAAAGAGAGTGGCATACACACAGGAGAGAGGAGGATACACACAGGATAAAGGGGGATACACACAGGAAAGAGGAAGATACACAAAGGTAAGGGGGATACACAAAGGAAAAAGGGCATAGACACAGGAGAGAGGAGGATAAACACAGGAGAGAGGAGGATACACACAGGAGAGAGTAGGATACAAACAGGAGAGAGGTGATACACACAGGAGAAAGGGGGTATAGAGAGGATCCTTCACAGCCTCACTGAATATTACACACTTGTGATATAGTCTGGAGTCTATTTTTTATGGCCACTCATTCAAAGAATCACTACATAATGCACACCTGCTGAATAGTCAGATGTCTCTTTCCTATGGCCACTCGTTAAGAGTCTAAGTGTACACACTTGGGGAAATAGTTAGAATTTCCCTTTATCCCCTCATTCACATTCAGACTAAATAAGGCACACCTGTGGAATAGTCAGGAGACTTTTTCATGTGGCCTCTAATTCTGAGTGTCACTGAATAATGTGGTGTAGTCAGGAGTCTATTTCATGTGGACACATATTCAGAGCCTCAGTGAATAAGACAGGCCCTTGATATAGTAAGGAATCTAATTAATATGGCCACATCTTCTGAGCCTCACTGTATAATACTCACCTGGAGAATCATTTTGAGTCTATTTTTGATGGATATTCATTCAGAGCCTCGGTAAATAATGTACACCTGTGGAGTATCCAGGAGTCTATTTTATTAGGACACTCATTCATAGCCTCATGGATAATATGCACGTGTGGAATAGTCAGGATTCCATTTTATATGGCCACTGACTCGTAACCTCAATGATAAATGCACAAATGTAAAGTACTCAGAAGTCTATTTCATATAAACACTCATTCAGAGATTCAGTGAATAATAAAAATATTTAAGATAGACAACATCCTGTTTCCTATGGTCACACAAAAAGAGCCTCACTGAGTAATGCACACCTGGGGAAGTGATAAAATTCTACTTTATGTAGCCTCTCATTTCCAGCCTAAGGGAATAATGCACACGTGTGGAATAGACACTAGTCTATTTTATATGGCCACAAAATCAAAGCCTGAGTGAGTAATACACAACTTTGGAATAGTCACTAGTCTATTCCATATGCCCAAATATTTAGAGTAAGAGTAAATAATACACGCCTGTGGAATAGTCAGAAAACAAGTTCATATGGCCAATGTTTCAGATCCTCAGTGAATAATACATACTTCGGAAAAACTCAGGACGCTATTACATGTGGCTTCAATTTCAGAACTTCATTGAAAAATAAACACCTGTATTGTAGTCAGAATTCTATTTCCTATAGCCACATATTCAGAGCCTAACTAAATAACATACACTTTGTTAATAGTCAGGATTCTATTTCGTATAGCCACTCATTTAGAGCCGAATGTCAAAACGCACGCCTGAGGAGTATTCAGGAGTCTCTATTTTATGGCCACTCATTCAGAGCTTCACAGAATAATACAGACCTATGGAAATGTCCGGAGTGTATTTCACATAGCCACTTATTCAGAACCTCAGTGAAGAATCATATATATCTGGAAAATAGTCAGGATTATATTATATAAAACCACTTATTCAGAGACTCACTGAATAATGCACACATAAGGAATAGTCTAAAGACTATTTGATATGACCCTACACCCAGCGACTCACTGGACAATGCAGAACAGAAAAATAGTCAAGATGATAGAGTCAGAAGTTTATGTTATGTGGTCATTCGTTCAGAATCTCACTGAAGAATACATACCTTTGGTATAGTAAGAGTCCAAGTCATATGGCCACTGAATCACAGCATTACGGGATAATGCACAAAGGGGCAATAATAAAGAGTATATTTCACATGGACGCTCAATCATAGCTTCAGTGTGTAATAAAGAGCCGTGCAGTACTCAGGACCCTATTTAAGGTAGACCCAAATTAAGCAGCTCTGTGAATGATACACACGTGTCAGAGTCAGGAGACTATTTGATATAGACACTCATACCGAAACTTTTCGAATACTGCACATGTGGTGAATAAACAAAAGTCTGTTTCATATGGTGATTAGTTTGGAGAATCAAAAAATAATGCACACCTGTGGAGTAAAATGGGTTCTATTTCGTAAGACCACTCTTTCAATGCTTTAGTGAATAATATGTATATCTGATAAGTCAGGAATCTCTTTCACATGGCCACTCGTTCTGGGCCTGTGTGAATAGTATTCCCCTCAGAAACAGTCAAGGACCTACTTCAAATGCCTACACATCCAGTGTCTGTAAGTAATGAACACGTAGGAAATACACCTGAGTATCTTTTTTATGCACACTTAGTCAGAGTCTCATTCAATAAAAAACACCTGGGGAAGAGTTAAGAGTGTACTTCATGTAGCCACTCATTTAGATTCTCAGTGAATAATGCACACCAGGGTAATAGTCGAGTATTTTTCATATGGCCACTCATTTTGTGCCTCACTGATGAATATACACCTGAAGAATCCTCAGGATTCTATTTGATACTAACACTAATTTAGAACCATATTGAATAATTCACAATGGATCAATAGTCAGGTGTCTATTTTATATGGTCTATCATTCACAGTTTCAGTGAATATATAACTTCTATGGAGTAATCAGGACGCAGTTTAAAATAGCCACTAATTAAGTGCCTTCCTGAGAGATACACACCTGGGTGATAGTCAGGAGTCTATTTCATATGAACTCTAATTTTGTGTATCGCTGTGTAATACACACCTGGGGCAGGGGCAGGAGTCTTTTTGCTATAAACACTCAAACAGAACTTGTTTGATTAATGCACAGATGTTTAATAATGAGGAGTCTATGTCATATGGCTACTCATTCAGACAAACAGTGAATAATGCACATGTGGAGTAATTAGAAGTCTGTTTCTTATGGCCCCTTTTACACAGCCTCATTGAATATTACACACTTGTGATATAGTCTGGAGTTTATTTTTTATGGCCAGTCATTCAGAGAATCACTAATTAATGCACACCTGCGGAATAGTCAGCAGTCTCTTTCCTATGGCCACTTGTTAAGAGCCTCACTAAGTGTACACACTTGGGGAAATAGTCAGGATTTACCTTTATCCCCTCATTCAGAGTCTCAATAAATAATGCACACCCGTGGAATAGTCAGGAGACTTTTTCATGTGGCCTCTAATTCGGAGTGTCACTGAATAATGTGGTGTAGTCAGGAGTCTATATCACGTAGACACATATTAGGAGCCACAGTGAATAAGACAGGCCCTTGATACAGTAAGAAATCTAATTAATATGGCCACATCTTCTGAGCCTCACTGAATAATACACATCCTGGGGATTAATTTGGAGTCTATCTTCGATGAACATTCATTCAGAGCCTCGGTAAATAATGTACACCTGTGGAGTAGCCAGGAGTCTATTTTATTATGACACTCATTAATAGCTTCAGTGGATAATATGCACGTGTGGATTAGTCAGGATTTCATTTTATATAGCCAATGACTCATAACCTCAGTAAAAAATGCACAAATGTAAAGTACTCAGCAGTCTATTTCATATAGACACTCATTCAGAGATTCACTGAATAATAAAAATATTAAATATAGACAGCACCCTTTTTCAAATGGTAACACAAGAAGAGCCTCACTGAGTAATGGAAACCTGGGGAAGTGATAGGAGTCTACTTTATATCCTCTCATTTACAGCCTCAGGGAATAATGCACACGTGTGGAATATACACTAGTCTATTTTATATGGCCACAAAATCAAAGCCTGAGAGTAATACACAACTATGGAATAGTCACTAGTCTATTCCATATGCCCAAATATTTAGAGTCAGAATCATTAATACACACCTGCAGCCTAGTAAGAAAAGAATTTTATATGGCCAAAGTTTCAGAGCCTCAGTGAATAATACATACCAAGGAAACACTCAGGACGGTATTACATGTGGCAGCAATTTCAGAGCTTCATTGAATAAGAAACCCCTGTATTGTAGTCAGAATTCTATTTCATATAGCCACATATTCAGAGCCTAACTGAATAACACACCCCATGGGAAAAGTCAGGATTCTATTTCATATAGCCACTCATTTAGAGCCGAATGTCAAAATGCATGGCTGAGAAGTATTCAGGAGTCTCTATTTTATGGCCACACATTCAGAGCTTTACAGAATAATACAGACCTATGAAAACGTTAGGAGTGTATTTCACATGGCCGCTTATTCAGATCCTCCGTGAAACCTTATATATATCTGGAAAATACTCAGGATTATATTATATATAACCACTTATTCAGAGACTCACTGAATAGGGCACACCTAAGGAATAGTCTGTAGACTATTTGATATGACCCTACACCCAGCGACTCAGTGGACAATGCAGAACTGAAAAATAGTCAAGAGGATAGAGTCAAGAGTTTATGTTATGGGGTCAAAGTTTCTGTACGTAATGAACACCTGGGCAATACACCTGAGTCTCTTTTTCATGCCCACTTAGTCAGAGTCTCATTCAATAATACTCACCTGGGGAAGAGCTAAGAGTCTAGTTCATGAAGCCACTCATTTAGAGCCTCAGCGAATAATGCATACTATGATAATGGTCGAGCATTTTTTTCCATTTAAAATGAAATATTTATTAGTAAATATGAAAACACAAAACTCCATCTAAAAGTCAAATATCTGTTAAAGATTAAGTAAAAATTGTTTATATGCTTCTCTCTGTTAAACATTATGGATAATTTATATAACATTAAATATTTATATTCATTAAACATAAATGATCATTAACTAACATAACATTTGCATATATAAAATGTGATACATAGTAAAGTGATAAATATTCTGTATTTGGTAACCTAAATAAACACATAATTTACTCCCATCTACCTATTCATTTATCCATCATTTAACCAATATGTATTGGGTACATATCATTTTTTTCTTTTAATTTTTATTGCATT
>JASSZA010000202.1:0-2500 GCA_031835075.1 Saguinus oedipus
AGGCCAGTTTCACGTTCACGCCTGTCATCACAGCAGTCTGAAAGGCCGACGTGGGAGAATGGCTGGAGCGCAAACGTTTGAGATCATCTCGATCTGTCAGTCAACACCATCTCCAACCGTATAAATGATCGTCAGCAGCATCATCGTCATCCAAGTTTAAAAAGAAATATGTGTGTGTCCAGAGGGTGGACCACAAAGTGAGACCACACGGCTACTAAGAAGGTGATAGGTAAGGCAGGCAGGCGGGCAGGCGGGCAGGCGGGCAGGCGGGCAGGCGGGCAGGCGGGCCAATAGAGATTGAGTCAGGTGCAGTGACTCAGGCCTGTAACAACAGCACTGTGAGAGGCCAAGGCAGGCGGAATTCTGGAGAGCAGGAGTTCTGGACAAGCCTGGGCATCAGGGTGGAACCCGAAACCCCATCTCACATACATACATACATACATACATACATACATACATTAAAAACAATGCAATAGTTAGCCCCTGTGGTGCCATGGCACATGCGTGTAGTCCCAGGTAGTGGGGACGGGAGGGACCTGAGGAGGGATGACGGCTTGGTCCAAAGTGTGGGGTGGCGGGGGAAGAGAGAGATAGAGATAGAGATAGAGAAAGAGAAAGAGAGAGGAGAGAGGGAGAGGGAGAGGGAGAGGGAGAGAGAGAGAGAGAGAGAGAGAGAGAGAGAGAGAGAGAGAGAGAGAGAGAAATGCGAGACTGCTTAGAGAGAGACAGAGAGACAGAGAAATGTGAGCCTTTCCCGAAATAAATAAATAAATAAATAAATAAATAAATAAATAAATAAATAAAGAGTCTGCCTCTAAATAAATCGATTGATAGATAAATAAACAAAGAAATAGCCAGGCATGGTGTCTCAGGCCTGTCATCCCCCAGCGCTGTTTTGCTTTGGGAGGGTGAGGCGGCTGGATCGCCTGAGGTCAGAACATCGAGACCAGCCTGGCCAACGTGGTGAAACCCTGTCTCTATTCAAAAAAAAAAAAACAACAACAATAAAAATAATAACATGAATGAATAATAAATAAGTAAGTAAGTAAGTAAATAAAAAATGCGAGGCAGCCTCTATATAATTAGGCAGATAAATAAAGGCAAGCCTGCCCCGAAATGAATGAATGAATGCATGAATGAATGCCTGTAGAGAAATACTTGAGACCCTGCCTCAAACTAAATGAACGACCGTGAAGGTAAGAATGACACGGGAGGGTTAAGAAACAACCAAGAGGGTGTGAACGAAGGTGGTAATTAAGTACCAAAGTGAATGAAAGGAACTATTCACACACACATAGATGTAGAACAAGTATTCATTTTATTTCATACGTAATATGAGTATTTGCATATGTAATACTGCATGTTATTTATAGTTTGTGAATGTATTTATATAAACGAACACCAGCGTGCAGAAAATAAGATTGAAGAAAGAAAAGGGCGGCAGAGAGAGAGAGAGAGAGAGAGAGAGAGAGAGAGAGAGAGAGAGACCCCGCCTGCCTCTCAATAAATCCATCCACACGTACATAAAACAAGGAAACCAAGAAAGAATCAGTGTAACACACAGAAGCGAAAAGAAAAGGGAAGAACGAACAAGCAAGAGGGTGGGAAGGAAGGCAAAAGGGAATCAAGGTCACAATAAACTGTTTCCTTCTGTCCCTCCCCCCCACCGCAAGTATGCCCGGCTCGTGCACAAACAGCCACAGAGACACACAGCAACACACACAGACACACACAGTGACGCAGACACACACAGTGACACAGACACACCCCCACGCCCACGCCCACGGCTGAAAATGCTAGTGGTGTACGATCTACTTGGAGGCGGAGATCCCCTGAGTCGAGGGAGGGGCGGTCGACGCTGCCGTGAGATGCAATCAATCGAGGTCAGAGCGAATCAAAAGGTCGGGAGTTCGAGACCGGCCTGGTGAACGTGGCAAAAAAAACCAGAGGGATACCCTGTCTCGGAAAAGATGAAAAGATATTTAAAAAACAACACAACACAACAGAACAAAAAAACCCGCGCGGATCCCCGACCCCGACCCCGACCCCGACCCCGACCCCGACCCCGACCCCGACCCCGACCCCGACCCCGACCCCGACCCCGACCCCGACCCCGACCCCGACCCCGACCCCAGGACCCCCACCCCAGGACCCCGACCCCCACCCCAGGACCCCGACCCCCACCCCAGGACCCCGACCCCACCCCACGACCCCGACCCCACCCCACGACCCCGACCCCATCCCCACGACCACGACCACACCCTCACAGGCCCCCGTCCCCCCCGTCCCCCCCGTCCCCCCCGTCCCCCGCGTCCCCCCCGTCCCCCCCGTCCCCCCCGTCCCCCCCGTCCCCCCCGTCCCCCCCGTCCCCCCGTCCCCCCCCGTCCCCCCGACCCCCGTCCCCCCGTCCCCCCGTCCCCCCGACCCCCGTCCCCCCGTCCCCCCGTCCCCCCGTCCCCCCGTCCCCCCGTCCCCCCGTCCCCCCGTCCCCCCGTCCCCC
>JASSZA010000202.1:10000-23637 GCA_031835075.1 Saguinus oedipus
AAACGAAGGAGAAAATACTAAGGGCAGCCAGAGAGAAAGGTCGGGTCACCCACAAAGGGAAGCCCATCAGACTCACAGCAGATCTCTCGGCAGAGACTCTACAAGCCAGAAGAGAGTGGGGGCCAATATTCAACATCCTTAAAGAAAAGAGCTTTCAACCCAGAATTTCATATCCAGCCAAACTGAGCTTCATAAGTGAAGGAAAAATAAAATCCTTCACGAACAAGCAAGTACTCAGAGATTTTGTCACCACTAGGCCTGCTTTACAAGAGCTCCTGAAAGAGGCACTACACATAGAAAGAAACAACCAGTTCCAGCCATCCTAAAAGCATACCAAATGCTAAAGACCATCAACAAAATGAAGAATGTACATGAACCAACAGGCAAAACAGCCAGCTAGCATCAAAATGGCAGTATCAAATTCACACATAACAATATTAACCCTGAATGTAAATGGGCTAAATGCACCAATCAAAAGACACAGACTGGCAAATTGGATAAAAAACCAAAACCCATCGGTGTGCTGTATCCAGGAAACCCACCTCACATGCAAAGATACACAAAGGCTCAAAATAAAGGGATGGAGGAAGATTTACCAAGCAAATGGAGAGCAAAAAAAAGCAGGAGTTGCAATTCTCATCTCTGATAAAATAGACTTTAAAGTAACAAAGATCAAAAGGGACAAAGAAGGTCATTACATAATGGTAAAAGGATCGATACAACAAGAAGAGATAACGATTCTAAATATATATGGACCCAATGTAGGAGCACCCAGATATATAAGGCAAGTTCTTAATGACTTACAAAGGGACTTAGACTCCCACACAATAATAGTGGGAGACTTTAACACTCCACTGTCAATAGCAGACAGATCAACCAGACAGAAAATTAACAAGGATATCCAGGACTTGAACTCAGACCTGGAACAAGCAAACCTGATAGACATTTACAGAACTCTCCACCCCAAATCCACAGAATATACATTCTTCTCAGCACCACATCACACCTACTCCAAAATTGACCACATAATTGGAAGTAAAGCACTCCTCAGCAAATGCAAAACAACTGAAATAATAACAAACAGTCTCTCAGACCATAGTGCAATCAAGTTGGAACTCAGAATTCAGAAAATAACTCAGAACCGCACAGCTTCATGGAAACTGAACAATTGGCTCTTGAATGTTGATTGGATAAACAATGAAATGAAGGCAGAAATAAAGAAGTTCTTTGAAACCAATGAGAATGAAGACACAACGTACCAGAATCTCTGGGACACATTTAAAGCAGTCTGTAGAGGAAAATATATAGCAGTAAGTGCCCACATGAGAAGAGTGGAGAGATCCAAAATTGACACCCTATCGTCAAAATTGAAAGAGCTAGAGGAGCAAGATCTAAAAAGCTCAAAACCTAGCCGAAGACAAGAAATAACTAAGATCAGAGCAGAACTGAAGGAGACAGAGACAAGAAAAACCCTTCAAAAAATCAATAAATCTAAGAGCTGGTTTTTTGAAAAGATCAACAAAATAGACAGACCACTAGCCAGACTGATAAAAAAGAAGAGAGAGAACAACCAAATAGATGCAATAAAAAACGATAAAGGGGAAATCACCACAGATTCCACAGAAATTCAAACCATCATCAGAGAATACTACAAACAACTATATGCACATAAACCAGTAAATCAGGAAGAAATGGATAAATTCCTGGATGCCTGTGTCCTCCCAAGCCTAAACCAGGAGGAAGCCGAAACTATGAATAGACCAATAACAAGGTCTGAAGTTGAGGCAGCAATTAAGAGCCTACCACACAAAAAAGCCCAGGTCCAGATGGGTTCACAGCCGAATTCTACCAGACACACAAAGAGGATCTGGTACCATTCCTTCTGAAACTATTCCAAATAATCCAAAAAGAGGGAACCCTTCCCAAATCATTTTATGAGACCAACATCATCCTGATACTAAAACCTGGCAGAGACTCAACAAGAAAAGAAAACTTCAGGCCAATATCCATGATGAACATAGATGCAAAAATCTTCAATAAAATACTGGCAAACCGATTGCAACAGCACATTAAAAAACTTATCCATCATGATCAAGTAGGATTTATCCCGGGGATGCAAGGCTGGTTCAACATACGCAAGTCTATAAATGTAATTCACCACATAAACAGAAGCAAAAACAAAAACCACATGATTATCTCAATTGATGCAGAGAAGGCATTTGACAAAATTCAACAGCCCTTTATGCTAAAAACCCTCAATAAACTTGGTATTGATGGAACATATCTCAAAGTAATAAAAGCTATTTATGACAAACCAACAGCCAATATCATACTTAATGGGCAAAAACTGGAAGCATTCCCTTTGAAATCTGGCACTAGACAAGGATGCCCTCTCTCACCACTTCTATTCAACATAGTACTGGAAGTTCTAGCCAGAGCAATCAGGCAAGAAAAAGAAATAAAGGGTATTCAAATAGGAAAGGTGGAAGCCAAATTGTCTCTATTTGCAGACGACATGATAGTATACCTAGAAGACCCCATCACCTCAGCCCAAAAGCTCCTGCAACTGATAAGCAACTTCAGCAAAGTCTCAGGATATAAAATCAATGTGCAAAAATCACAAGCATTCCTATACACCAATAACAGACTTAAAGAGAACCAAATCAAGAACGAACTGCCATTCACAATTGCTACAAAGAAAATAAAATACCTAGGAATACAACTCACTAGGAATGTAAGGGACCTCTTTAAGGAAAACTACAAACAACTGCTCAATGAAATAAGAGAGGACACAAACAGATGGAGAAACATTCCATGTTCGTGGTTAGGAAGAATCAATATCGTGAAAATGGCTATACTGCCCAAAGTAATTTACACAATCAATGCTATCCCCATCAAACTACCATTGAATTTCTTCACAGAACTGGAAAAAACCACCATGAATTTCATATGGAACCAAAAAAGAGCCCGCATAGCCAAGTCAATTCTAAGCAAAAAGAACACAGCGGGAGGCATCACGCTACCAGACTTCAAACTATACTACAAGGCTACAGTAATCAAAACAGCATGGTACTGGTACCAAAACAGAGATATAGACCAATGGAACAGAACAGAGGCATCGGAGGCAACACAACACATCTACAACCATATTATCTTTGATAAACCAGACAAAAACAGGCAATGGGGAAAGGATTCCCTATTTAATAAATGGTGTTGGGAAAACTGGCTAGCCATGTGCAGAAAGCAGAAATTGGACCCCTTCCTGACACCTTACACTAAAATTAACTCCAGATGGATTAAAGACTTAAACGTAAGACCCGACACCATAAAAACCCTAGAGGAAAATCTAGGCAAAACCATTCAGGACATAGGAGTAGGCAAGGACTTCATGAACAAAACTCCCAAAGCATTGGCAACAAAAGCCAAAATAGACAAATGGGACCTAATCAAACTCCACAGCTTCTGCACAGCAAAACAAACAGTCACTAGAGTGAATCGGCAACCATCAGAATGGGAAAAAATCTTTGCAGTTTACGCATCTGACAAAGGGCTGATATCCAGAATTTACAAAGAACTCAAACAGATTTACAGGAAAAAAACGAACAAGCCCATTCAAAAATGGGCAAAGGATATGAACAGAAACTTTACGAAAGCAGACATACATGAGGCCAGCAAACATATGAAAAAGTGCTCATCGTCATTGGTCATTAGAGAGATGCAAATCAAAACCACATTGAGATACCATCTCACACCAGTTAGAATGGCGATCATTAAAAAATCTGGAGACAGCAGATGCTGGAGAGGATGTGGAGAAATAGGAACACTCTTACACTGTTGGTGGGAGTGTAAATTAGTTCAACCATTGTGGAAGACAGTGTGGCGATTCCTCAGGGACCTAGAAATAGAAATTCCATTTGACCCAGCAATCCCATTACTGGGTATCTATCCAAAGGATTATAAATCGTTCTACTATAAGGACACATGCACACGAATGTTCATTGCAGCACTGTTTACAATAGCAAAGACCTGGAACCAACCCAAATGCCCAACAATGATAGACTGGACTGGGAAAATGTGGCACATATACACCATGGAATATTATGCAGCAATCAAAAATGATGAGTTTGTGTCCTTTGTAGGGACATGGATGAATCTGGAGAACATCATTCTCAGCAAACTGACACAAGAACAGAGAAAGAAATACCGCATATACTCACTCATAGGTGGGTGAGAAGGATGAGAACACGTGGACACAGAGAGGCGGTCTACTATACACTGGGGACTGTTGGGGGGAATGGGGGAGGGACAGCAGGGGGGGCTGGGGGGGATAGCCTGGGGATGAATACCAAGTGTGGGTGAAGGGGAGGAAAGCAGCAAAGCACACTGCCATGTGTGTACCTATGCAACTATCTTGCTCATTCTGCACATGTACCCCCAAACCTATAATGCAATAAAAATTAAAAAAAAAAAAAAAAAAAAAAAAGAAAATATATCTCAGAAGTTAAATTTATAGGATAATTAATATTAAGGGTTATTATTAAATGTAATTGTATGATATATTTATAGCACAACTTATGTATTCATGCAGAATCTTGTACATTTGAGTGTGAATGTTGAATGTTGCAAATAAAATGAGCTCTGTGAATTTAAAATTTTAAAGAATATTTTTCATATTAATGCTACAATCTTGAGAAATTTTTATATTATTTTCTAAATTTTTTTAGTGGGAGAGGTTCACAGTCTACAGTTGTCATTCCTAGTCACCTAACAGTGGCCAACATTTTGTCCATTTCCTCTGAGAAAATTTTAGAGATTATGGCAGCTTTTGGATTAAAACATTTGCTCAGTTATTTTTTCATACAAAGATGTTTATTGTGCTCACAGAGTGTCCAGTCACGTGACAGGCAGCAACACTTGATTTATAGTGTCTTACATTACATTGCCATCAGCAGCAGAAAATAAAGGTCCCCAAGTCGAAAGTAAAATTACTAAAATATATTGGCTCCTCCCATGCTTTGCTGAACCCAGAATATGCTGGTAAATATCAGAGTTTCTACTGCTGTTACTGACAAGTTAAATAACAAAAACAGCACAGAAGAAAATGAGAAAAATGCATTGATCCATTGTTTGGTTCTTTGTAATTTATAGATCTTTATAGTTTCTACATTATTATAAGTTAAAACAAGTTGAACAGGCAGATATATAATATTGTAATCACTTATAATTTTGACCAACAATTTTCCATTTGGTTTACTGCAAACTAATTATTTCTCTTCTAAATGAAAGTAGCAAAGGGTTTCTCTGATCATAAGCATACGTTAAGATGGTCACTAAGATTAGAGTAAAATTCTCAGGCTGTTAATTTTAATTTTTTTCCAGCAGAAGTAAAGAAGCAAGTTGTTAAAATGACTTCAAAGAAACTACATATGTGGTCATTAAATACTATTTAAAACCACATCGTAAGTGATTGATTAGTAATTTGAATTTGTTCCATTTTAGTCACTAAGGAAACAATATTCTTTAATCATTCTATATAAAAATGTACTATTTTTTTGAGACAGTCTTGCTCTGTCACCCATGCTGGAGCGTAGTTGTGCAATATCAGCATACTGCAACTTCTGCCTCCTGGGTTCAAGCATTCTCCTGTTTCAGCCTCCTGAGTATCTGAGATTACAAGCACACGCCACCATGCCCAGCTAATTTTTGTATTTTTAGTAGAGGCGAGGTTTCACCGTGTTAGTCCAACTGTTCTCCAACTCCTGACCTTGTGATCCACGTGCCCTGGACTCCGAAAGTGTTGGGATTACAGCTCTTGTGGACAATGAGCCGTTGTGCCTGGCTGAAAAAAGCCATCTTATATTAGTGTTTTCAAAACTTTCAGAAACGTTAGACGAGTGAATGAATAACGTTGTAAATTTAGATCACAAATTTAAATAAAATAATAGGCTTTTCTAACTTATTTCAGAAAGAGCTTTGCTTTGTTTCCCAGGATGGAATGCAGTTGTGCAATATCGGCTCACTGCAGTCTCCACCTCCCAGGTTTAAGTATTGTCCTGCACCAGCTTCCCAAGTGGCTGGGATAACAGTCACCCACTACCACATCTGGCTAATATTTTTGTTTTTAATAGAGATGGAGTTTCACTATGTTGGCCAATCTGGTCTCGAACTCCTGACCTCAAGTAATCCACTTGCCTGGGCCTCCCGAAGTGCTAGAATTATAGGTTTGAGCCACTGCACCCTGCCTCGTTCTAGCTTTTAATATAAATTATATTTTTCCAAAGTACCGTTAGTGACTCTTCGAAGTAGTGAGAGGAATAAGGTTATCAGAAACAATTTACCAACCAAAGTATTTGTTTTAGGCTTTGTTTTGAGTACTTTGAACCAAAAATAAAGTTTAACATGTTATCTGTGTCAAACCAGTTGTTTTCAAATTCTTCATTATTTCTACTAAATTAGAAAATTCAAAGCAAAAGTCTTAAATAAAAAAAATAAAAATAATTGCCTGAGGGTGACTGGCCTTAATGATTAATATTAAAACTCGGTATCTGGTGGCCCCTGATTGCATCCTGGTTCTGCTACTTATGGGCTGTGTGACCTGGAGACAGTTTCTTGACATCTTTGTCCTTGACTCTTCAGCTGTACAATGAGGCTATTACTGCCTAAATCCTAGGGTTTTTGGTAAAATTAAAGCAATTAAATAAAGGTGTGAGAAGAGTGCCCGGCATATAGAGAGAGTACACAAAATTATTAGCTCTGGTTATTTGTAAAGTGTTTTAGAACAGGACCAATGGTAAGCCTGGGAACAACAACGTGTCCACACCAGGGGGTTGTAATTTGTGTTCATTTTAATTGTCAGCTTGGCACTACACTATTCGATAGGTATTTGTAATACTATCCTTGGCAGATTGTCATATATTCTCACATGGCATGAATATGAATACTAAGGGAAGTTTCCTCATCTTGTACTGCTCTTTACCACTCTGGTAACACCAGATAATAAACACTTAAATGCTGAGTTTTTTTCTGTTTTAAAATTAGAGAAAGAGGCAAAGTGTTTTCTGATCCATTTGTTTAATAAATTCTTTTTGCCAACTAATTTTTTATGTCCACTTGATAAACTTAAAGTTAAAGTATATATTTATATAACTTTTATCTATAAGTGAAAAAAGCCATTTATCTTGAGAGAATTTACTTTAAACAGTTGCTTCAGAGTCTGTATTGTAAAGTATTACCTATTTAAATAAAGCCAGGTGTGACAGCTCACGCCTGTAATATCAGCACCTTGGGAGGCTGAGGCAGGCAGATCAACTGAGGTCGGGAGTTCAAGACCAACCTGACCAACATGGAGAGACCCCATATCTACACAAAACACAAAATTAGTCGGGTGTGGTGGTGCATGCTTGTAACTCCAGCTACTCAGGGTGCTGAGAAAGGTGAAACCCTTGAACCCAGGAAGCAGGGGTAGCAGTGAGCCAAGATCGCACCATTGCACTCCAGCCTAGGCAACAAGAGTGAAACATCTTCTCAAAAAAAAAAAGAAAGACCTCAGAAAGAAAGAAGGGAAAGAAAAGAAAATGGAAAAAAAGAAAGAAAGAAAATGAAAGAAGAAAGTGAAAGAAAGAAAGAAATATTATTCAGAACAATAATAATTAACACATTTTATTATTGAGTGGTAGGTTCAAACTACTCATGATATCAAAGTTTACTTCCCTACATCACTAAATAAGCAAGCTGTGTGTAAAAAAAAAAAATGTATATTTTTTTCTGAAATTATAATATATGAAGAAACATTTATTTCTCTTGCCCAATTTGTTAAGTTTTCTTAGAAAAAAACACATGTACTACTAGTATATTTGGTTGACATATCAAAATTGTGTACATTTGTGGGATACAACTTAATCTTTTTATATATGTATAAAATATGGAATAATTAAGTCAAGTTAACTAATATATCTATCACCTTACCTATAATTTTTGTGCAGTGAGACAATAAAACTTACTGTTAGGCCGGGCGTGGTGGCTCAAGCGTGTAATCCCAGCACTTTGGGAGGCTGAGGCGGGTGGATCACGAGGTCAAGAGATCGAGACCATCCCGGTCAACACGGTGAAACGCCATCTCTACTAAAGATACAAAAAATTACGGCGGCGCGTGCCTGTAATCCCAGCTACTCAGCAGGCTGAGGTGGGAGAATTGCCTGAACCCAGGAGGCGGAGGTTGCGGTGAGCCGAGATCGCGCCATTGCACTCCAGCCTGGGTAACAAGAGCGAAACTCCGTCTCAAAAAAAAAAAAAAAAAGAAAGAAAGGAAGAAAGAGAAAGAAAGGTGAGCCTTCCCACAAACAAACAAATAAATAAATGCAAAAGTCTGCCTCTACCAACAAACATATGAAAAAATGCTCATCAGTGGTCATCAGAGAGATGCAAATCCAAACCACATTGAGATACCACCTCACGCCAGTTAGAATGGCGATCATTAAAAAATCTGGAGATGACAGGTGCTGGAGAAAATGTGGAGAAATAGGAACACTCTTACACTGTCGGTGGGAGTGTAAATTGGTTCAGCCATCGTGGAAGACAGTGTGGCCATTCCTCAAGGCCTTAGAAATAGAAATTCCATTTGACCCAGCAATCCTGTTACTGAGTATATATCCAAAGGACCGTCCATCGTTCTGCTATAAGGACACATGCACACGACTGTTGATGGCAGCACCGTTTCCAATAGCAAAGACCTGGAACCGACCCAAATGGCCATCGTCGATAGACTGGACTGGGAAATGTGGCCCATAGACACCACAGGATATGATGCAGCCATCGACAACGGTGAGTTCGTGTCTGGGGGGTGGGGAATAGGGGAGGGACAGCGGGGGTCGGGGGGAGCTGGGGACGGATAGCCTGGGGAGAAATGCCAAATGTGGGTGAAGGGGAGGAAGGCGGCAGAACACGCTGCCGTGTGCGTGCGCCTATGCAACTATCTTGCATGTTCCGCACATGTACCCCAAAACCTAAAATGCAATAAAAAAAAGTCTGCCTCTAAATAAATCGATAGATAAGGAAAGAAAATACACACGTAGAACAATGACTCATTTCATACGTAACATCGGATGATTTGCATATCAAAGACTGCATGTCCTTTCGAATTTAGGAATGTATTTCTCTATCCAAACACCAGCGTGCAGAAGAAAAGAGTGAAGAAAGAAATGTGCGGCAGCCAGAGACCCCACCTGCCTCTAAATGGATCCATCCATACGTCCACCGTGAAACAAGGAAACCGAGAAAGGATCCATGAAACACACACAAGTGAAAAGAAGCGGCAAAAGCAAGCAAGCAAGCAAGCAAACAAGAGGGCGGGAAGAAAGGGAAAAGGTGATCAAGGTCCCAATGAACTGTTTTCTCGTGCCCCTCCTCCCCCCACCGCGAGTATGCCACGCACTGCCACACACTTGCTGGAGATGCAAGGGCGGATCAAGAGGTCGGGAGTCCGAGATCGGCCTGGTGAACGTGGCAAAACAGAGGAAGACCCTGTCTCAGAAAAGGTGAACGAAAAACACAAGAAAGAAAAAACCCGCGCGGACGCCGCCACGCCCCCACCCCCACACCCCACACCCCACACCCCAGCTCCTGCCCCTGCCGGGTCGCCGGCGCCGGCGCCGGCCGCACACAAAAAAAATCAAGGAAAAAATGCCGGACACAGCGACGACCTATCCGCCTGTCAGGCTTGCCGACGCGAACTGAAAGTGGCGTTGAAGAGCAACTAGGATTTCGGCGCGGGCTGTCTCCGCGGGCTACGCGGCCGTCAATGGAGGGGAGTGGGGGCCGGTGGGAAAGAGGCAACCCGTGTCCGCCGTCGCCGTCGTCGTCGTCCGGTCCACGGCAGCCTGCGGGTCGATCTTGCACAGCCAGGCGGAGATCCACTGAGCGCGGTGCACGGACGCATAAACGCTTCGGACGTGAGGGCCTGCTGGTCGACCTCGGACAAGGCAGGCCAGACGCTGTCCGGTCCCCCGCTCCCGACGTCTGGTCGACCCGGGAAGGGGCGGAAGGGCGCCCGCCGGCTCGGACCCGCCCGACCCCGCGGTCGCGCGGGCGGGACAGGGCCGGAACACAAGCGGACGCCCCCCGCCAGCCCCGGGCCGCCAGCCCCAAAGCCCGCACGGCGGGCCGCGTGGAACCAGGCCGCGAGGGAGACGGACGGACTGACGCGCCCGCCACGCCGGATCCCCCGCACACACACCCTTGTGTCGGGGCTGACTTTCAAACACAACGCAGCGGGGTAGCTCCTCTGCTACATTAAGAAACCACGACCCACAAACGGGTCGTCTACGAATGGCCTAGCGCCGCCTTCCCAACAAACGTGCATTGTGTCCCGGGCCGCAGCCCGTTCCAAAGGCCGAGGGGCACCACTGCCCGCACTTGACCCCGGTCACGGCACGCGGTGGGAGACACCACGCGCGCGGGGCGGAGCGGCACGGCAGCGGGGATTGCGGCGGACCCGCTGTCTCAAGCCAACCGAGTATCCGCAGCACACAAACTACGCGAGCTTTCTTTCAATTGCATTGGACGTTTCTCTGTGTCCATGTGCGCAGAACAAGCAACCTAGAGTTGCACAACACGTGGCAGAGAGATTCTGCTGCCTTCCCCACCTCTGCCACGTCCTCCCCCTGATATTCCCCACCAGCTCTCCCCCACCCCAAACCCGCTGTCCGGGTTGCTCCCCTCTCCGCGTCCTCATTTGTCCATCACCGGCCCCGGACTGAGGAACACGCGGTGTTTTTCCGTTTTCTCTTGTGGTGCTCTCCCCAGATTCATCCATATTCCCTGCCCAGCTCCCCCACCCGCTGTCCCTCCCAACCATTACCCCCATTAGACACCCTGGGGGTTGCTCCCCTCTCCACGTCATTTGTCCATCACCGGCCCTGGACTGAGGAACACGCGGTGTTTTCTCTTTTGCTGCTGGTGCTCTCCAGGTTCAGCCATGTCCCCCACCAGCTCCCTCCCACCATTACCCCCGATAGACCCCGGGGGTTTGCTCCGTTCTCCGAATCCTCATTGTTCATCACCCGTCCAGGAGTGAGAACACGCGGTGTTTCTCATTTTTCTCTTGTGGCCAGTTGGCTGAGAACAACGTTCTCTCCAGATTCATCCATGTTCCCCGCCCGGCTCCCCCACCCGCTGTCCCTCCCAACCATTACCCCCAATAGACACCCCGGGGGTTGCTCCCCTCTCCTCGTCCTCATTTGTCCATCACCGGCCCCGGACTGAGGAACTCGCGGTGTTTTTCGTTTTCTTTTGCTGCTGGTGCTCTCCAGGTTCAGCCATGTCCCCCACCAGCTCCCCCGCACCATTACCCCGATAGACCCCGGGAGTTCGCTCCGTTTCTCCGCGTCCTCATTGTTCATCACCCGTCCAGGAGTGAGAACACGCGGTGTTTCTCATTTTTCTCTTGTGGCCAGTTGGCCGAGAACAACGTTCTCTCCAGATTCATCCATGTTCCGCGCCCAGCTCCCCCACCCGCTGTCCCTCCCAACCATTAACCCCCAATAGACACCCTGGGGGTTGCTCCCCACTCGGAGTCTTTATTGTTCATCACCGGTCCAGGAGTGAGAACACGCGGTGTTTTTAGTTTTCTCTTCTGCTCAGTTGCTGGGAACATTCTCCAGAATCATCCGTGTACCTACCGAGGACACGAACTCGTTTGATTGCCGCCTGATAGAAGCGCAGGGTCCAGGTGCCACATTTTCCCAGTCCAGCCCATCTGAACTGCAGCAACTTTACCATAAGCGATTGGAGCAGAGACTAGCGTGGCTGCTGGCACCAGACTTGTTCGGCAATGGATCCTCGTCCAAGGATTGAAGGTGGACTCACTCCACTTACGTGCCTCCAAAGTCCCGTATTTTTTGGTCACTACCTCCAAGGGTCGGAAGTGGGTCATTTGTGCACCTGCTGCCTTCCATGGATGTGGTGGCCACTTCTCAGGCTTCTTTTCTCCGGATTCCCTTTACACCCGTGCTTACCATGGTAGGCATGGCGACTCCCATCAGACGCTGACAGGGCGTGCATGATCTGCCCGACGTTTAGAGTCACCCACCCGAGCGGACAGCCCCCGTGCCCCGGCCGGGGATAGACCGCGTGGGTGGGTTTCCAAATGATCAAGGCCCACATCCCCCATGAAGGGGATCATCACCCATCGCCGTGGATTACCTACGGTATAAACAGGTATCCGATGAGAGGAGCGAGCGACCAAAGGAACCATAATCGTTTTTAGACGGAGATTCGCTCTCATTACAAAGGCTGGAGTGCTAATGGCGCGGTCCCGACTCACCACAACCTCCACCCCCTGGGTCCAGGCAAACCCCATGCCTCAGCCTCACGTGTAGCTGGGACTACAGGCACACGCCACCGTGGCCGGCTAACTTACCGTAGTTTTCCAGTGGAGACGGGAGGCTTCACCATGTTGGTCAGGACGGTCTCGGTCTCCCGACTTCGTGGATCCACACCACGGGGATGCCACGGGGATGACAGGCTTCGCCATGCCTGGCTGACTTACCACACTTTTCCAGTAGAGACGGGAGGTTTCACCATGTTGGTCAGGACGGTCTAGGTCTCCCGACTTCGTGGATCCACACCACGGGGATGCCACGGGGATGACAGGCTTCACCATGCCCGGCTGACTTACCACACTTTTCCAATAGAGACGGGAGGTTTCACCATGTTGGTCAGGACGGTCTCGGTCTCTCAACTTCAGGGATCCACACCGCCTCGGACTCCTCCCAGAGTGCTGGTATTAACAGGCTTCACCACGCCCGGCTAACTTACCATGGTTTTCCTGTAGAGACGGGACGTTTCACCATGTTGGTCAGGATGGTCTCTGTCTCTCAACTTCATGGATCCACACCGCCTCGGCCTCCACCCAGAGTGCTGGTATTAACAGGCTTCACCACGCCCGGCTAACTTACCGTAGTTTTCCGGTAAAGAAGGGAGGTTTCACCATGTTGGTTAGGATGGTCTCGGTCTTTTGACTTCGTGGATCCACACTGCCGGAATTACAGGCTTCAGCATGCACGGCTAACTTACCGTACTTTCCCAGTAGAGAAGGGAGGTTTCACCATCTCGGTCTCTCGACTTCGTGGGTCCACACCGCCGTGATTGCGGGCTTCACCATGACCGGCTAACTTACCGTATTTTTGCAGCAGAGATGGGAGGTTTCACCATGTTGATCAGGATGGTCTCTCGACTTCGTGGGTCCACACCGTCGTGATTGCAGGCTTCACCGTGAACGGCTAACTTACCGTATTTTTGCAGCAGAGATGGGAGGTTTCATGTTGATCAGGATGGTATGTCGACTTTGTGGAACCACACCGCCGTGATTGCAGGCTTCACCGTGCCCGGCTAACTTACCGTATTTTTGCGGCAGAGACGGGAGGTTTCATTATGTTGATCAGGATGGTATGTCGACTTCGTGGAACCACACCGCCGTGATTGCAGGCTTCACCGTGCCCGGCTAACTTACCATATTTTTGCGGCAGAGAAGGGAAGTTTCACCATGTTGATCAGGATGCTCTCAGTCTCTCGACTTCGTGGATCCACACCGCCTCGGCCCCCCAGAGTGCTGGGACTACAGGCTTCAGCCACCCCAACTC
>JASSZA010000203.1:0-44581 GCA_031835075.1 Saguinus oedipus
AATCAAGATAGAACTCAGAATTCAGAAACTAACTCAGAACTGCACAGCTTCATGGAAACTGAACAACTGGCTCTTGAATGTTGACTGGATAAACAATGAAATGAAGGCAGAAATAAAGAAGTTATTCAAAACCAATGAGAATGAAGATACAACATACCAGAATCTCTGGGACACATTTAAAGCAATCTCTAGAGGAAAATATACAGCAATAAGTGCCCACATGAGAAGAGTGGAGAGATCCAAAATTGACACCCTATTGTCAAAATTGAAAGAGCTAGAGGAGTAAGATCAAAAAAACTCAAAACCTAGCAGAAGACAAGAAATAACTAAGATCAGAGCAGAACTGAAGGAGATAGAGACATGAAAAACCCTTCAAAAAATCAATGAATCCAAGAGCTGGTGTTTTGAAAAGACCAACAAAATAGAGAGACCACTAGCCAGATTGATAAAAAAGAAGAGAGAATAACCAAATAGATGCAATAAAAAATGATAAAGGGGAAATCATCAGAGATTCCACAGAAATTCAAACCATCATCAGAGAATATTACAAACAACTCTATGCACATAAACTAGTAAACCTGGAAGAAATGGATACATTCCTGGACACCTGTGTCCTCCCAAGCTTAAACCAGGAGGAAGACAAAACTATGAATAGATCAACAATAAGGTCTGAAGTTGAGGCAGCAATTAAGAGCCTACCACACAAAAAAAGCCCAGGTCCAGATGGGTTCACAGCTGAATTCTACCAGACACACAAAAAGGAACTGTTACTGTTTCTTCTGAAACTATTCCAAATACTTGAAAAAGAGGGAATCCTTCCCAGATCATTTTATGAGACCAACATCATCCTGATATCAAAACCCAGCAGAGACTCAACAAGAAAAGAAAACTTCAGGCCAATATCCATGATGAGCATAGACGCAAAAATCTTCAATAAAATACTGGCAAGCCGATTGCAACAGCACATCAAAAACCTTATCCACCATGATCAAGTAGAATTCATCCCGGGGATGCAAGCCTGGTTCAACATATGCAAGTCTATAAATGTAATTCACCACATAAACAGAACCTAAAACAAAAACCACATGATTATCTCAATTGATGCAGAGAAGGCCTTTGACAAAATTCAACAGCCCTTCATGCTAAAAACCCTCAATAAACTCGGTATTGATGGAACGTATCTCAAAATAATAAAAGCTATTTATGACAAACCAACAGCCAATATCATACTGAATGGGAGAAAACTGGAAGCATTCCCTTTGAAATCTGGCACCAGACAAGGATGCCCACTCTCACCACTTCTGTTCAATATAGTACTGGAAGTTCTAGCCAGAGCAATCAGGCAAGAAAAAGAAATAAAGTGTATTAAAATAGGAAAGGAGGAAGCCAAATTGTCTCTATTTGCAGATGACATGATAGTATATCTTGAAGACTGCATCATCTCAGCCCAAAAACTCCTGAAACTGGTAAGCAACTTCAGCAAAGTCTCAGAATACAAAATCGATGTGCAAAAATCACAAGCATTCCTATATACCAATAACAGATTGAAAGAGAGCCAAATCAAGAATGAACTGCCATTCACAATTGCTACAAAGAGAATAGGAATACAACTTACAAGGAACGTAAAGGACCTCTTCAAGGAGAGCTACAAACCACTGCTCAATGAAGTAAGAGCGGACACAAACAGATGGAGAAATGTTCCATGTTCATGGTTAGGAAGAATCAATATCATGAAAATGGCCATACTGCCCAAAGTAATTTACAGACTGAATGCTATACCCATCAACTACCAATGACCTTCTTCACAGAACTGGAAAAAACTACCTTAAACTTCATATGGAACCAAAAGAGAGCCCACACAGCCAAGTCAATTCTAAGCAAAAAGAACACAGCAGGAGTCATCACACTACCGGACTTCAAACTATACTACAAGGCTACAGTAATCAAAATAGCATGGTACTGGTACCAAAACAGAGAGATAGATGAATGGAACAGAACAGAGGCATCAGAGGCAACACAACATATCTACAACCATATAATCTTTGATAAACCAGACAAAAACAAGCAATGGGGAAAGGATTACCTGTTTAATAAATGGTGTTGGGAAAACTGGCTAGCCATGTGCAGAAAGCAGAAACTGGACCCCTTCCTGACACCTTACACTAAAATTAACTCCAGGTGGATTAAAGACATAAACATAAGACCTGGCACCATAAAAACCCTTGAAGAAAATCTAGGCAAAACCATTCAGGACATAGGAGTAGGCAAGGACTTCATGACCAAAACACCAAAAGCATTGGCAACAAAATCCAAAATAGACAAATGGGACCTAATCAAACTCCACAGCTTCTGCATGGCAAAAGAAACAGTCATTAGAGCGAACCAGCAACCAAGAGAACGGGCAAAAATTTTTGCAGTTTACCCATCTGACAAAGGGCTGATATCCAGAATTTACAAAGAACTCAAACGGACTTACAAGAAAAAAAAAAAAACAAGCCCATTCAAAAATGGGCAAAGGATATGAACAGACACTTTACAGAAGAAGACATACATGAGGCCAACAAACATATGGAAAAATGCTCATCATCACTGGTCATCAGAGAAATGCAAATCAAAACTACATTGAGATGCCATCTCATGCCAGTTGAATGGTGATCATTAAAAAATCTGGAGACAACAGATGCTGGAGAGGATGTGGAGAAATAGGAACACTTTTACCCTGGGAGTGTCAATTAGTTCAACCATTGTGGAAGACAGTGTGGTGATTCCTCAAGGACCTAGAAATAGAAATTTCATTTGACCCAGCAATCCCATTACTGGGTATATATGCAAAGGACTAGAAATTGTTCTACTATAAGGACACATGCACACGAATGTTCATTGCAGCACTGTTTGCAATAGCAAGGACCTGGAACCAACCCAAATGCCCATCGATGATAGACTGGACTGGGAAAATGTGGCACATATACACCATGGAATATTATGCAGCAATCAAAAATGATGAGTTCATGTCCTTTGTAGGGACATGGATGAATCTGGAGAATGTCATTCTCAGCAAACTGACACAAGAACAGAAAATGAAATACCACATGTTCTCACTCATAGGTGGGTGATGAACAATGAGAACACATGGACACAGGGAGGAGAGCACTACACACTGGGGTCTATTGTGGGGAATAGGGGAGGGACAGTGGCAGGGGTAGCTGGGGAGGGATAGCATGGGGAGAAATGCCAGATGTGGGTGAAGGGGAGGAAGGCAGCAAATCACACTGCCACATGTGTACCTATGCATCTATCTTGTATATTCTGCACATGTACCCCAAAACCTAAAATGCAATCAAAAAATGGGAAAGTAAATTTTGGGTAAAAACTTTGGCTATAGAGCTGGAGGCCGCTCAAGTCATTGATAATTCATACTGCATACAACATAACGAAACGACTGTAAATGCCTTAACATGGATTCACAGTAAGCACTTTGTGAGCTCTATGACTGACTTGGGTAATTTGCCTGAGACTCCAATACAATCTTGGGTTGCATCTCTGAAAGCACTCTGTCCAACTTTATAAAGTATTACCTGCATTTTACTTGACTCTCATTAGATGATGTTTCAGATCTGCATTATGAGCAGTTGTGGGAGTAGGACACATTTTAAGAAGATAATTGACCCTCTTGTTCAATTTTGCATTGCTGTAACAAAACGTTTGGTACTGGATAATTTGTAACGAATAGAAATTTATTTTTTTGATGTCTGGAGGTTGGGAGGTCCAAGATCAAGGTACCAGCAGGTTCAATTGTCTGAAGAGGGCTGCTCTTTGCTTCCAAGATGGCACCTTGACACTTCATCCTCCAGTGGGGAGGAAGACTGTGTCCTCACATGGCAGAGGTGGAAGTGAAAAAGGAATCAACCCCCTCTGTCAAGTGTTATTTTTTTATTATTAATAAGGTTACCTAATCCCATTCATAAGGGAAGGAGCTCTCATGGCCTAATTACCTCTTAAAGGGGGCCCCATTTCTTAATACTATCACATTGAAACACCAAAATTTTAGAGGAGGCACATTTAAACAATAGCACTGACATAATAGGTTAACAGAATTGGCAGAAGGTCTTACTATTCATGTCAAATGAGAAGTGTTTGAAGGAACTGAGGATTCATTGGAGTATTTGAGACTAAAGGGAGATTTGATTTCTGCCTTCAAAAGTTGAAGGGTTGATAGTGAAAGAGAGGTTTGCCTGGATGCAATTGTTGAAAATAACAAGGAAGCTTATTATGGCTCAGAATGAGGATTCTAATAATTAGAGCTGCTATAAGTTCAGATGGTTTTCTCTATAAGCTAGTTGGACTCCTGTCCCTGAAATATTCACAGGTAAGTTGTAACACAATGATAACAGATGCAGAGGACATTTTTGCCTGGAGTTAGAGTTGTTAAGCAGATAACCTTAGTAGGCTATTCCAGCTTTTGAAATCTAAAATTTAATAAACATTCTACTAGCACAGAAATAAAAAATGAGCAGTCTTGGGGCAAGTAGAATCCCTAGTGCTTCCTAAGATGAATGAAAAATTTCTGCAAAAGTGGGTCTGCTTCCACTGGATCTCAGGAACTGGTGTCCTTTGACCAAGGAGACTATATTTGGCTGTGAAAGGTGTGGCCAAACAGAGGCTCTAAGGATTGGATGTTCAAAGTAGAAAAAAGGCTGCAAGAAAGTAGCTGCACTTTTCTCATTGCATCCTGTTGATTGTGAATCATCCTTTGCTACTATCAGCTTCTGAAGTCAAGAGCTTTCATGATGCTAGGATTGAGTTTCTTGTTGATGATTGGTTCAGACTCGAAAAGGACCCTATGCAGTCATTTAGCCTATTCCCTACTTTCTTATTTAAACAACCATGAGGTATATCTTGTCTTTAAAGATGATGACAGAAGAACTGGGGAGAGCATCCTGTCTGTGTTCTTAACTACTATTCTATCCTGCCTGGAGAGAAGAAAAAGGAGGGATTAAAGAGCAATGGTCTTCTGGAGATCAACTCTGGAGACCCTGGCAAACTCCTGTACAAGGATCAGATTCTTCATCTCTCAAATGGGAGCAATAATAGCATTCAATTCATAGGTTAATTATAAGGAATGATAAAGATAATATATAACAAAGTGCTTAGCATAATGCCCAGCACATTGCCGGCCCCCAATGGATGCTACTTATTATAATGAGTTTTATATTCATGTTTTTTGCTCTGTTATGGTAGGAGCAACCCAAATAGTGGAAAACATTAATACAACTTCAAATATTATTTTTCTGAGCATCTTTTAATTACCTGGGGGAAAATTAATTCAGAATATGGAAATCTTTATTAAAAATATTTACTGGGATTTCCCCTCTGAGGTTCCCTTCCACACTCTTCATGGAAGCTTTCTCTTTTCTTCTCCTTTTTTTCTTTCCTTATCTGAATAAATTACTTTTCTACTATATATATATAGAGAGAGAGAGTAGGAAAAAATATATATATATATTTACTAAATTTTAGTTTATTTCTAGCCCTCTCAGAGCTCTTTAAGTTGTTAACATCCTTATTAAATTTTAGCATTCTAAATAGTAAAATGATAAGTAAGGTTTACTGGCAAATGTTCCTGGAATGTATTGCCATGTAGATTTGCATATGATAATAATTGAGAAA
This sequence comes from Saguinus oedipus, assembly GCA_031835075.1. NCBI lineage: Eukaryota > Metazoa > Chordata > Mammalia > Primates > Cebidae > Saguinus > Saguinus oedipus. Next base: position 5,668 of record JASSZA010000203.1, read on the forward strand.
CAGTTACAAATTATTAAAACTACAATAGTTATAAATAGCTACCCTGATAATTAGTCATGGAAGCCTGAAACTAAAATGCCTTAAGAAGTTCACATATCCTTAAACACTTGTTTTATAAGTGGGGAAGGAAAGAACTGGATTTCTTTAATAACTATTGAAAAATTTGTGTCAGAGAGACCTGTCTTTATAAGACTAATGGAAAAAAGGTTCAGCAATTCTGAATTACATTTTTGTTAAACATTTCTGATGGTGGGATTCAAGATGGCCAAATAGGAACAGCTCTGGAGTGCAGTTCCCTGCAAGAACAATGCAGAGGGTGAGTGCACACTGCATTTCCAAATAAATTTTTACTGCCCACAGACCAGAAGATTCCTGGGCCAAAAAGTGCCATGAGTTTTCAGCGCAGTGATTTCAGCTGGTGCTGGGTTGGCGCACAGAAACTAACACAAATCTGGGCAGCCATTTCAACTGGCACCTGGAATGCCTGGGAGACAGAGTCACCCATTCAAGTGAAAGGGAGGAGGCAGAGACAGGCAATCTGGCTCGGCAGGTACCATTACCACTAAACAGGCAATCTGAAATGCTCTGGATTGAGAGTTTCCCAGGAAGCGCAGCTCGACCCAGGATGGTCCAGCTCAGTGGGGGAAAGGGCAACCACCACTACTGAGGCAGTCTGCCACTACCAAGGCAGTTCACACAGCCATTGGGCAGAGCCTGCGGCAGCTCAGCAACACCTCTGCTAGCAGACTTTGATTAGACTACTCTGTTTAGGGGAGGACAGCTATGAAAAAGGTAGCAGCATGACAGGAACTTATAAATAAAGCCATTTTTCCTAGGACAGCACCTGGGAAAAGAGGTGGTTATGAGTTCCACTGCAGCAGACTTAACGTACCTGCCCAGTATCTCTGCACAGAACAGCAGAGCTCCCAGCATAGCACTTGAGCTCTTATAAGGGACAGACTGTCTCCTTGAGCAGTTCCCCAATCCCCATTTACCCAAAGAGACACTTCATAAAAGGGAGCTCAGGCCGACATCTGACAGGCACCCTTCTGGGACAAAGATAACAGAAGTAGAAACCAGCAGCAACCCTTACTGTTCTGCAGCCCCCAGGGGTGACCCCCAGGCAAGCAGGGTCTGGAGTGGACCTCCAGCAGTCCTACAGCAGAGGGGCCCAACTGTTAGAAAGAAAACTAAGAAAGAAATAACTTCATCATCAAAAAAAGGGATGTCCACTTAGAGACCCCATCTAAAAGTCACCAACTACAAAGACCACAAGTAGATAAAGCCATTAAGATGGGAAGAAACCATCACAAAAAGGATGAAAACACCAAAAGCCAGAACCCCTCTCCTCCTCCAAAAGATCACAACTCCTCACCAGTTAGGGATCAAAGATGGATGGAGAATGAATCTGATGAATTGACAGAAACAGGCTTCAGAAGGTGGGTAATAACAAATTTCTCAGAGCTGAAAGAAGATGTGCTAACCCAATATATAGAAACTAAGAACCTAGAAAAAAGGTTAGATGAGATGCTAACTAGAATAAACAGCTTAGAGAAGAATATAAACGACTTGATGGAGCTGACAACACAGCACGAGAACTTTGCGAAGCATACTCAAGTTTCAATAGCCAAATTGACCAAGCAGAAGAAAGGATATCAGAGATTGAAGATAACTCAATGAAATAAAACAAGAAGGCAAGAAGAGAGAAAAAAGTGTAAAAAGAAATGAAGAAAGCCTCCAATAAATATGGGATTGTGTGAAAAGACCTAATCTGTGTTTGATAGGTGTACCTGAATGTGTCAGAGAGAATGAATCCAAGCTGGAAAACACTCTTCAGGATATTATCCAGGAGAATTTCCCCAACCTAGCAAGCCAGGCACCATTAAAGTCCAGAAAATAAAGAGAACACCACAAAGATATTCCTGAAGAAGAGCAACCCCAAGGCACATAATTGTCAGTGTCATCAGGGTTGAAATGAAGGAAAAAATTCTAAGGGCAGCCAGAGAGAAAGGTTGGGTTACCCACAAAGGGAAGCCCATCAGACTCACAATGGATCTCTGCAGAAATGCTACAAGCCAGAATAGAGCAGGGGCCAATATTCAACATCCTTAAAGAAAAGAACTTTCAGCCTAGAATTTAATATCCAGCCAAACTAAGCTTCATAAGTGAAGGAGAAAGAAAATTCTTCATGGACAAGCAATTGCTGAGAGATTTTTTCACCACCAGGCCTGCCTTACAGGAGCTCCTAAAAGAAGCACTAAACAAGGAAAGGAACAACCAGTAACAGCCACTCCAAAAATCTACCAAAAGGTAAAAACCACTGACACAATGATGAAAATGTATCCAGTAATGGGCAAATTGTCCAGCTAGCATCAAAATGGCAGGATAAAATTCACACATAACAATATTAACCTTAAATGTAAATGGGCTAAATGCCCCAATCAAAAGATACAGGCTGGCAAATTGGATAAAATTCAAGACCCATCAGTGTGCTGTATTCAGAAAACCTATCTCACATGCAAGGACACACATAGGCTCAAAATAAAAGGATGGAGGAAGATTTATCAAGCAAATAGCAAAAAGAAGCAGAAATTGCAATCCTAGTCTCTGATAAAATGGACTTTAAACCAACAAGGATCAAAAGAGACAAAGAAGGATCAAAAGAGATCAAGGATCAAAAGAGACCATTATTACATAATGGCCAAAGAATCAATGCATCAAGAAGAGCTAATGATCCTAAATATATACACACCCAATATAGGAGCACCCAGGTACATGAAGCAAGTTCTTAACACCTACAAAGAGACTTAGACTCCCACACAATAATAGTGGGAGACTTTAACACTCCACTGTCAAAATTAGACAGAAAATTAACAAGCATATCCAGGACTCGAACTCAGTCCTGAGTTCAAGCATATCCAGGACTTGAACTCAGATCTGGACCAAGAGGACCTAATAGACATCTACAGAAATCTCCACCCCAAATCCACAGAATATACATTTTTCTCAGCACCGCACTGCACCTACTCTAAAATTGACCACATAATTGGAAGTAAATCACTTCTTGGCAAATGCAAAAGAATGGCAATCATAACAAACAGTCTTTCAGACCACAGGGCAATCAAATTAGAACTCAGAATTCAGAAACTAACTCAGAACTGCAGCATCATGGAAACTGACAACTGGCTCCTGAATGTTGACTGGATAAACAATGAAATGAAGGCAGAAATAAAGATGTTCTTTGAAACCAAGGAGATTGAAGACACAACATACCAGAATCTCTGAGACACATTTAAAGTAGTGTCTAGAGGGAAATTTATAGCAATAAATGCCCACATGAGAAGTGAGGAAAGCTCTAAAATCAACACCCTATCATCAAAATTGAAAGAGCTGGAGGAGCAAGATCAAAAAACTCAAAAGCTGGCAGAAGACAAGAAATAACTAAGATCAGAGCAAAACTGAAGGAGATAGAGAGATAGAAAAAACCCTTCAAAAATCAATAAATTCAGGAGCTGTTTTTTGAAAAGATCAACAAAATAGAAAAACTGCTAGCCAGATTAATAAAAAAAAGGGAGAAGAATCAAATAGATGCAATAAAAAGTGATAAAGGGGATATCATCACTGATTCCACAGAAATACAAACTGCAATCAGAGATGACTACAAATAACACTATGCACATAAACCAGTAAACCTGGAAGAAATTGATAAATTCTTGGATACTTGTGCCCTCCCAAGCCTAAACCAGGAAGAAGTTGAAACTTGAATAGACCAATAACAAGGGCTGAATTTGAGGCAGCAATCAGTAGCCTACCAACCAAAAAAAGTCTAGGTCCAGATGGGTTCACAGCTGATTTCTACCAGACATATAAAGAGGAGCTGTTACTATTCCTTCTGAAACTATTCCAAACAATACAAAAAGAGGGAATCCTCCCCAAATCATTTTATGAGGCCAATGTCATCCTGATACCAAAACCTGACAGAAACTCAACAACAACAACAACAACAACAACAACAACAACAACAACAAAAACAAAAAAAAAAAAAAAAGAAAACTTCAGGCTAATATCCATGATAAACATAGATGCAAAAATCTTCAATAAAATACTGACAAACCAATTCCAACAGCACATTAAAAAGCTTATCCATTATGATCAAGGAGGCGTTATTCCAGGGAAGCAAGGCTGGTTCAACATATGCAAATCTATAAAAGTAACCCACCACATAAACAGAACCAAAGACAAAAACCACATGATTATCTCAATAGATGCAGAGAAAGTCTTCAAAAAATTCAACAGCTCTTTATGCTAAAAACTCTCAATCAACTAGATATTGAAGGAAATTATCTCAAAACAATAAAAGCTATTTATGACAAACCTACAGCCAATAGCATACTGAATGGGCAAAAACTGGAAGCATTCCCTTTGAAATATGGCACTAGACAAGGATGCCCTCTCTTACCACTCCTATTCAATATAGTATTGGAAGTTCTAGCCAGAGCAATTAGGCAAGAAAGATAAATAAAGCTTATCCAATTAGGAAAAGAGGAAGTCAAATTGTCTCTATTTGCAGATAACATGGTTGTATATTTAGAAGGCCCTATCACAGCCCCAAATCTCCTCAAACTGGTAAGCAACTTCAGCAAAGTCTCAGGATACAAAGTCAATGTGCAGAAATCACAAGCATTTCTATACACCAAAAACAGACTAACAGAGAGCCAAAGCATGAGAAAATTCCCATTCATAATTGCTACAATGAGAATAAAATACATAGGAGTACAACTAACAGACCATGTAAAGAACCTCTTCAAGAAGAACTACAAACCACTGCTCAATGAAATAAGAGAGAACACAAACAGATGTAGAAACATTCCATGCTCATGATTAGGAAGAATCAACATCATGAAAATGGCCATACTGCCCAAAGTAATGTATAGATTCAGTGCTATCCCCTTCAGCCTACAATGGTCTTCACAGAACTGGAAAAAACCACCTTAAACTTCATATGGAACCAAAATAGAGCCAGCATAGCCAAGTCAATTCTAAGCAAAAAGAACAATACTGGAGGCATGAAGCTACGTGACTTCAAACTATACTACAAGGCTACAGTAGTCAAAACAACATTGTACTGGTATCAAAGAGATGTAGACCAATGGAACAGAACAGAGTCCCTGGAGGCAATGCCACACATCTATAACTATCTGATCTTTGACAAACCTGGCAAAAATGAGTAATGGGGATAGGATTCCCTGTTTAATAAATGGTGTTGGGAAAACTGGCTAGCAGTGTGCAGAAAGCAGAAACTGGACCCCTTCCTGACACCTTACACTAAAATTAACTCCAGATGGATCAAAGACTTAAACACAAGACCTAACACCATAACAATCCTAGAAGAAAACCTTGGCACAGCCATTCAAGACATAGGCATACACAAGGACTTCATGACTAAAACATTAAAAGCATTGGCAACAAAAAAAAAATAGACAAATAGGACCTAGAACTCCAGAGCTTCTGTACAGCTAAAGAAACAACCATTAGAGTGAACTGGCAACTGACAGAATGGGAAAAATTTTTTGCTGTCTACCCATCTGACAAAGGACTAATATCCAGAATCTACAAAGAACTAAAACAGATTTACAAGAAAAAAAAAAAAATCCAAAAGTGGGCAAAGGATAGGAACAGATACTTTTCAAAAGAAGACATATATGAGGACAAGAAACATAAAAAAAATGCTCATCATCACTTATTATTAGAGAAATGCAAATCAAAACCACATTGAGACACCATCCCATGCCAATTAGAATGGCAATCATTAAAAAATCTGGAGACAACAGATGCTGGAGAGAATGTGGAGAGATAGGAACACTTTTACACTGTAGGTGGGAGTGTAAACTAGTTCAAGCATTGTGGAAGACAGTGTGGTACTTCCTCAAGGACCTAGAAGTAGAAATTCCATTTGACTCAGCAATCCCATTACTGAGTTTATATCCAAAGGATTATAAATTGTTCTGTTATAAAGACACATGCACAGGTATGTTCATTGCAGCACTGTTTACAATAGCAAAGACCTGGAACCAACCCAAATGCCCATAGATGATAGACTGGACAAGGAAAACATGGCACATATACACCATGGAATAGCATGCAGCCATAAAAAATCATGAGTTTGTGTCCTTTGTAGGGATATGGATGAACCTGGAAACCATCATTCTCAGCAAACTGACACAAGAACAGAAAGCCAAACACTGAATGTTCTCACTCATAGGCAGGTGATGAACAATGAGAACACATGGAAACAGGAAGTGGAGCATCACATACTGGGATCTGTTTTGGGGGCCAAGGGAGGAACAGTGGGAGGGTGGGGAGGTCAGGGAGGGATAACATGGGGAGAAATGCCAGATGTAGGTGATGGGGGGATGGAGGCAGCAAATCACATTGCCTTGTGTGTACCTATGCAACAGTCCCACATGATCTGCACATGTACCTCAGAATCTAAAGTACAATTAAAAAAAAATTCTTACTTTCTCTCAATAATATGCATTACTTCTTGTAAATGTCATAAAGTAACTGTTCTCCAGCCCTTAATTCATTATGTACTTAATTATTACAAAAAACATATTTTACAACCAAATGGAAATTTTAAGAATTGTCATGGATTACATGATGTTGTATTTTGAAAAATTTGATTATTATAATACTGTAATTTCTAACTTACCACCAAAAAAGAATAAAATAATACTCATGCCTAATTGAAACTCATCTATAATCAAATAATATGAGGAATTAAATACAAAAAATGACTGTATTATAAAATTTCATGCCCCAAATTACTTTGTGCATGTCATTAATATTTATAACTAAACTGTCCTTCGATGTGCATTAATAATGTACCTTGGGATTACACAAAGAATAATTCATAAATATTCTGGAAATGGAGAAGAGGCTATAATTAAATCACAGTAATTAACATGGATATTGGGTTATGATTTGAGTGAATCACAAATTCTTACTATATAGGTTAATATGTTGATTTTTCCATGAGATTCAGAAGGTTGAGATTCAGCATATAGAAAGTAGAGATATATGAAAGTAACTTTCTAGAAAAAGAGCTTTTCCTAAAGTCTGTGCTCACAGTTCATATGAACTAGTAAACATGAACTAGTCACTGAGAAAGTACATTAGGCAACAAAATTATATATTCATTTATTAAAGATTTTTAATATTCAGGTTGTCTGTTGCAGAGCATGTTAATTTCTTTATTAATTCAACCAAGTTTCACTGATGTTATCCTTTTTAACTGATTTTTTAAATGTAAATTTAAAAACCAGTATTGTCTTGTCTATTAAGAAATTGAAATAACTTATTTTAATATTTAATCCTTATGATGTTTGGAACTCCTTTAATCTTCAGGCAGAGCAGTTTTGTCAAGATCAACTTTATTAATAATTTAGGTTTCCTCCTAGGCTTGAAAGCCTTCATTGTGTGCTGCTGCTATAGAAGCTGTATCAAACCACTGAGCTCCCATGAAAATCTATTGTCAACGTTCAAACTGTAAATGTTAGTTGGAATTCTAATATAGAGATGTTAATTGTTGTCTTTTCTGTGACATATTTACACTCATATGGATTAGGTGATTTATCATTAGTGGTTTAGGTGGTTCCCAGATCAGCTTTTTCTTTTTCCTGTTTCTGAGAATGGCGATAGCATCTGCCCCAGCCACATGATTCTGATGCCTTGACTCCTTCCTTACTGCCAGTCACATGCCTAGTACTTCTACGATCTTGGTTTCTCTGGAAAACATCAATTTCTTTTCATCTTCCCTATCATTGCCTTAGTCTGAATTACCATAATCTCAGGATTTCAGCAATGGTCTTCCTTTCTCTAGTGCTGATACCTTCCAATCCATTCTCCTCATGGTAGCTGAAGGAATCTTTCTGAAATACAAACCTGATCACAGTATTCCATCTACTCTTTTTCAATTTTGAGTATCTTCAACATCCTGTTGATGGTTTAACCCTTGTTCTGGTCAAGTAGTACCTTAGCCATTTCACCTGCAATAAATATTTCCTCCACTCCAATTCACCATTCTCTCTACTGCTCCAAATTCAAATTCATAAGTTCATACATTTCATTCCCTGAGTAAGATGTCCTATATTTTTAGTTTATTTCCTCAGTTATTTAAGAAACCAATTCTTTGAAGACACTGAGGGCTTTAATCAATATTCTTTCTATTCTTCCACCCTCTCTTGTCTTCATTTTTCTTCCTTATTCACTTTGAATCCATTAAAATAACTATACAATTTGTTATATACATGAGTAATTATGATTGTACTCTGGGAAATCTACACCCCTGTAAGGTCTAGCCTTCCATCTTCTCCAGGCATATGCCCATACATCCAAGTGTTGCACAGAGAAGCCATATGGCAGGCAGGTTGGAGTAAACATAAATTTGTGATCACCACCTACTTGAATGTTTTTCTTCCTCCAAAAATTATTTAGAGACAATCCCAATCCAATGTAGTAGTATTAAGAGGTGAGAACTTTGGGATGTCATTACTTCATGAGCACAGAGCCCTCATGAATGAGATTAGTGCTTGATATGATTTTGTTGGGGTTCAGGGGTTCGGGGTGCCCTTGGCTCCCCTGAGACCAAGGTTCTTGGTCTCCTGTTCTCTCAGGAATGGGAGAGGGGATGAGGTGTGCTTGCAAAGTAAATACTGGACCCCAAACAGAGTTTTTGAAGAAAGGTGGTTTTATTTAGGTAGAGAAAGAGAAAAAAAAAAAAGGAGAAGAAGAGAGAGAACTTCCACACAAGAGAAAGAGAGAGTATGTGTGGGAGGGGATCCAAACATGGAGTCCAAGGAGATGTGGAAGAAGGGGACTTCTAATCTGGGAGGAACCCCCACCTTCTCCAAGACCCATGGCCAATGAAAGGGAGTTCCTCCGAACTTTCATTGGAAAGGAAGTGATTGACTTTTGATTCTTCCCACACCTGCAAAAGTTAAAACAAGAGACCTTAAATCTCGCAGATGGAGAGAGATGGGAGGGGGGCATGGTCCTGGGAAGTTCTTATCTTTAAAACTATGCCCCCCTTTTGGACCCGGTAAGAGAATACATTCCCACATCCCCACCTCTGAACAGGAAAACCCAACTTCTGTTGGAATACGGGTGTCGATCACTCTTTACTTCCTGCTGAAATGGGGCATAGAAGGGGCCCTGCATTTGAGGTTTCCTCCAGAGGGGAGGCTTTCAGGGGTACAGGTTGATCTAGAGGTTCATGATAGAGCCCATAAACCAAGGACATCTGGGGTTCCAAAAGCAGGATTATTTGTGACCTTATGGTTCTAGAAGAAAGAAATGTGACAAAATGGTTAAAGATGAGAGGCCCAGAGGTCAACAATTGTATGGTTATAAATGAGCCTAGAAGAGAATAGAGCCAGTACAGTCAGTTGTTAAACCAGCTTTACAGTATTGCTTCTTGAAGGTTTTTAGCCCTGTCTTTGATTGATTCCTGAGTTCTGTGTGCAAAACAATACTTAACTGAGTTACAAAATGGCATTTTTCCTAGAAAGAAACAGGTTCCTTTCCCATTATGATAAGGATACTCAGAGTTTGAGAGATAGCAAAGTTGAGGGTTATAGTCCTGTTAATGCCAGGATATAAATTAGACTTATGCATGGTTACTTTCCTGAGGATCTTGTTGGAAAAGCAAATGTAGATCTTCTAATGGCTCCCAGGGATACAAAGGGTTGTCTCCTGTAACTTCAGGCTGCCAAGTGGAGGGTTTATGACTTTCTTCAGGATGTATCCAAGGCTTCAGCTGAGTGTGATGAATCCATGAGTCAATTTCCACTACTTTAACTGCTGTTGGGGTGAACAGAATGACCAAAAATGGTCCTTCCCAGGATGAGCCTAGAGAGGGAGACTCTGAGGGGAGAAAATTAACAAGCACCGAGTTTCCAGGGCAGGAGAGAAATACTGAGACCATGCCAGTCAGTGTCCAGGAGAAGACTGACTTCCTGGCCCTTTATGGTTATCTTTACCCTGGGGCCCTTGAGGGTGACAGCTCATGCTGGCACTTGCTCCAGGCACCTTCAGTCCTGCCATTGGATCATCTGGTGAGACACCTCAGGCCCTGGGGACTTTCTCCCCTGGAAAGTGTGCTTTCCACTGATTACCTTGGCATGGCAGGTGTGGATGAGATGGTGGTCCATTTTTCTGAGGACAATTTCTTATAAGATGTCCCTTCAGATTGCACTGGTAATAAGCTTTGCCAGCCTGGTGGCTAAACTGAGCCTTTCCCTAATTTGAGCCTCTGAGGTCTGCTTGCTTGAAAGCCATGATTAAGGCAGCAGCTTTTCTTGATCTGTCCTGTTCCTTTTAGCCTGTTTCTCCCAGTCTCTATTATAAAACACCAAGGTTATCTGATTCAGTAATGATTCTAGACTCTGTTCTAGCCCCAAGGCCAGTTTCTGAAGCTTCCTCCTGTTATTTGCTGTTGACTGAGTAATAAACTTTCCTTTAGTATGAACTGACCCTCTATGGAGTTTGGTGACAGGGGAGTGTACTTTCTTAAGGCCTCCTGCAATCGCTCAAGGAAAGCTGTTGGGTTTTTCCCCTTTCCTTTGGGGGCTAGATTTCCCATTTGGCAGGGGTATTTTGGCTATGCTGTTCAGCAGAGGAAGATGAGCCACCTCTTCTTCAAAGGTCATGTGTCAAATTGGTCCCAATTTTCCAGGATAAATTTTAATGGGGACTTGAGCTTGGGAATAGAAGCACCCATCTGAAATCAAACACAAGGGATGCCTGCACTCCCAGTTAAAGAAATTACAGTCACTTCCACCTAAGGCATCCCTTAGGTAAAATGAGTACTGAAATGAAACATCTTGCAATCAGTACCCCAAAATTTCATGGGCCCAAGATGCATGATCCATCTTATCAGAGGGCCTCCCATGTGCTGCATTCAAATCATGACCTATCAGCATCATAGGACTCACAGTCACTGTCTGCATGACCTCCAGTGACTGCCATAGAGGCATGGAATGAAAGGGGCTATTGGGTTGGGTAGTCATGTACCAATGAGCCCTTGATGAGGCCAGTGAGGCTCAGGAGATGGGTACCAATATTTCCCAGCTAAAGTCCAATTTACACAGGCCAATTTATAAAACTGTCCTAGAAGGGTAAACTTCTACGGAGGGGCCATTAGAGCAAACAGTTCAAAGAAGGCAGGCCAGGTGTGGCTGAGGCCAGAACAATACTCCCAGAACACAGGCCTTCTCTTCCCTAATCCGTTTTCCATTGTAGAAAAATGCCCTTAAGGTTGTGAGACCTGACATTGACTATTTGGGCCCTGGAACTGTTTAACTATGATCTTTTAGATGGAAAAGCTCTACCAGAGAGAGAGCCAATCCTAAGCAAGACAAATTATACACCAAACACAAAGTCCCATAGGCTTCAGCTTCTGAATTTCCCCAAAATATTTCTCCAAATCAAGACTGACTCCACCAGGGATTTGAACCAGCAACCTTGCAGTTGCTTGTGCTAAGGCAAGGCAGAAGGCTTTCTTAAGTCATATTTTGAATGAGAATGCTGCAACCTGAGGCAGTGTCCCAAGCAGAGCTGACAGCCAACAGCCATTTCCTTTTTCTCAGCCAGGAGAGAAAAGAGCCACTTGCCACTGTCAGTTTAAAAGCCAGGCCTCTGCACTGCCCTGCTATGTGCTGGAGGGGAAGGCCGGCCCCGCCCCTTGAGGCATTTCCTTCCACCATGATGTTGGGACCATGTGCATACCCTGGGCCACTCCCCCAGCCACTGCCCACACAAGGACCCATGACCAGCAGATGAACACCCCTGTGGAGACTTTTTATGCTGCTTCCTGGGACTGGGGAATGCTGCAGAGGCCTGCCAGAACCATGCACCAGGCCACTGCACTCCCGTGCAGGCTCTGGTTTCACACAGACTCAGGCTATGAGTCCCCTATACCTAGCCCCCTACCCTGCTGTTTTCCTCTGCCCAACTGCAGCTTGCTTTGCAAGCTCAGGCCCTCTCCCAGGGCTGGGCTGTTCCCGGCCAGCAAGGAGTGAAAGACCCAGGTGGAGTGCTCACCTGCTCCAGCCTGCTGGCATGCACCTGGTTCTACAGCATTTGCCTGTCCCACCTCCCACAGATTTTTGCCCAGATAAACAGCCAAAAGGGAGAGGGAAAGAGATACAGAGAAAGAAAGCCAAGAGAGGGAAAGAGAGAGAGCTTGGAGGAAAAAAAAAAAAAAACTGCTCTTTGAATTCCAGTTGGCCCTCGCCACTTAAGACGGGCTGGGCCATGCTCTGGCAACTCGGCGCTGCCACTGTGGTTCTCCACAGCCCTGCCTGGCTGTGGCTGTTTCAGCTATTCTTAAAGAGACAGGACAGAATGGGGCTGGATTTACTTACAGTTAGAAGTCTTCTTCTCCTGGCTGGCTCACCATTAATTGTTGGGGTTTAGGGGGTGCCCTCAGCTCCCCTGAGAGGATGTTTCCCCAAGGTTCTTGGTCTACTGCTCTCTCAAGAATGAGAGAGAGGACCAGGTGCACTCATAAAGTAAATACCAGACCCCAAACAGAGTTTTTGCAGAAAGGTGATTTTTTTTTTAATGTTAATTGAACTGATTTAATCATTCCACAATGTATATGTATATCAAAACATCACACTGAACTTCATAATTTTATACAATAAAAAAAAACTCGTCAGAGTCTCATTGCCAGTATAATATTTCTGAGTGCTACTAGTAAAGTTCCTCTTTTGTATGAATCAGGAAATTGCTTGAATATAGAAGGGTCAAGGCTTCGTCTCTTTGAGGATTGTGATTCTGGCATGATGACTTTTTTTTTTTTTTTTTTAATTTTTATTGCTTTATAGGTTTTGGGGTACATGTGCAGAATGTGCAAGATAGTTGCATAGGTACACACATGGCAGTGTGTTTTGCTGCCTTCCTCCCCCTCACCCACACTTGGTATTCATCCCCAGGCTATCCCCCCCAACCCCCCCTGCTGTCCCTCCCCCATTCCCCCCAACAGTCCCCAGTGTATAGTAGACCGCCTCTCTGTGTCCATGTGTTCTCATTTTTCTCACCCGCCTATGAGTGAGTATATGCGGTATTTCTTTTTCTGTTCTTGTGTCAGTTTGCTGAGAATGATGTTCTCCAGATTCATCCATGTCCCTACAAAGGACACAAACTCATCATTTCTGATTACTACATAATATTCCATGGTGTATATGTGCCACATTTTCCCAGTCCAGTCTATCATCGATGGGCATTTGGGTTGGTTCCAGGTCTTTGCTATTGTAAACAGTGCTGCAATGAACATTCGTGTGCATGTGTCCTTATAGTAGAATGATTCACAGTCTTTTGGATAGATACCCAGTAATGGGATTGCTGGGTCAAATGGAATTTCTATTTCTAGGTCCCTGAGGAATCGCCACACTGTCTTCCACAATGGTTGAACTAATTTACACTCCCACCAACAGTGTAAGAGTGTTCCTATTTCTCCACATCCTCTCCAGCATCTGCTGTCTCCAGATTTTTTAATGATCGCCATTCTAACTGGTGTGAGATGATATCTCAATGTGGTTTTGATTTGCATCTCTCTAATGACCAATGATGATGAGCACTTTTTCATATGTTTGTTGGCCTCATGTATGTCTTCTTTTGTAAAGTGTCTGTTCATATCCTTTGCCCATTTTTGAATGGGCTTGTTTGTTTTCTTTCTGTAAATCTGTTTGAGTTCTTTGTAAATTCTGGATATCAGCCCTTTATCAGATGCGTAAACTGCAAAGATTTTTTCCCATTCTGATGGTTGTCGATTCACTCTAGTGACTGTTTCTTTTGCTGTGCAGAAGCTGTGGAGTTTGATTAGGTCCCATTTGTCTATTTTGGCTTTTGTTGCCAATGCTTTTGGTGTTTTGGTCATGAAGTCCTTGCCTACTCCTATGTCCTGAATGGTTTTTCCTAGATTTTCTTCTAGGGTTTTTATGGTGTCAAGTCTTACATTTAAGTCTTCAATCCATCTGGAGTTAATTTTAGTGTAAGGTGTCAGGAAGGGGTCCAGTTTCTGCTTTCTGCACATGGCTAGCCAGTTTTCCCAACACCATTTATTAAATAGGGAATCCTTTCCCCATTGCCTGTTTTTGTCTGGTTTATCAAAGATGATATGGTTGTAGATATGTTGTGTTGCCTCCGATGTTTCTGTTCTGTTCCATTGGTCTATATCTCTGTTTTGGTACCAGTACCATGCTGTTTTGATTACTGTAGCCTTGTAGTATAGTTTGAAGTCTGGTAGCGTGATGCCTCCCGCTGTGTTCTTTTTGCTTAGAATTGACTTGGCTATGCGGGCTCTTTTTTGGTTCCATATGAAATTCATGGTGGTTTTTTCCAGTTCTATGAAGAAATTCAATGGTAGTTTGATGGGGATAGCATTGAATGTGTAAATTACTTTGGGCAGTATAGCCATTTTCACAATATTGATTCTTCCTAACCACGAACATGGAACGTTTCTCCATCTGTTTGTGTCCTCTCTTATTTCGTTGAGGAGGTGTTTGTAGTTTTCCTTAAAGAGGTCCCTTACATTCCTAGTGAGTTATATTCCTAGGTATTTTATTTTCTTTGTAGCGATTGTGAATGGCAGTTCGTTCTTAATTTGGTTCTCTTTAAGTCTGTTATTGGTGTATAGGAATGCTTGTGATTTTTGCACATTGATTTTATATCCTGAGACTTTGCTGAAGTTGCTTATCAGTTGCAGGAGCTTTTGGGCTGAGGTGATGGGGTCTTCTAGGTATACTATCATGTCGTCTGCAAATAGAGACAATTTGGCTTCCACCTTTCCTATTTGAATACCCTTTATTTCTTTTTCTTGCCTGATTGCTCTGGCTAGAACTTCCAGTACTATGTTGAATAGAAGTGGTGAGAGAGGGCATCCTTGTCTAGTGCCGGATTTCAAAGGGAATGCTTCCAGTTTTTGCCCATTCAGTATGATATTGGCTGTTGGTTTGTCGTAAATAGCTTTTATTACTTTGAGATATGTTCCATCAATACCAAGCTTATTGAGGGTTTTTAGCATAAAGGGCTGTTGAATTTTGTCAAATGCCTTCTCTGCGTCAATTGAGATAATCATGTGGTTTTTGTTTTTGCTTCTGTTTATGTGGTGAATTACATTTATAGACTTGCGTATGTTGAACCAGCCTTGCATGCCTGGGATGAATCCTACTTGATCATGATGGATAAGTTTTTAAATGTGCTGTTGCAATCGATTTGCCAGTATTTTATTGAAGATTTTTGCATCTATGTTCATCATGGATATTGGCCTGAAGTTTTCTTTTCTTATTGAGTCTCTGCCAGGTTTTGGTATCAGGATGACGTTGGTCTCATAAAATGATTTGGGAAGGGTTCCCTCTTTTTGGATTATTTGGAATAGTTTCAAAAGGAATGGTACCAGATCCTCTTTGTGTGTCTGGTAGAATTCAGCTGTGAACCCATCTGGACCTGGGCTTTTTTTGTGTGGTAGGCTCTTAATTGCTGCCTCAACTTCTGACCTTGTTATTGGTCTATTCATAGTTTCAGTTTCCTCCTGGTTTAGGCTTGGGAGAACACAGGCATCCAGGAATTTATCCATTTCTTCCTGATTTACTAGTTTGTGTGCATAGAGTTGTTTGTAGTATTCTCTGATGATGGTTTGAATTTCTGTGGAATCTGTGGTGATTTCCCCTTTATCGTTTTTTATTGCATCTATTTGGTTGTTCTCTCTTTTCTTTTTTATCAGTCTGGCTAGTCGTCTGTCTATTTTGTTGATCTTTTCAAAAAACCAGCTCTTAGATTTGTTGATTTTTTGAAGGGTTTTTCTTGTCTCTATCTCCTTCAGTTCTGCTCTGATCTTAGTTATTTCTTGTCTTCGGCTAGGTTTTGAGCTTTATTGATTTTGCTCCTCTAGCTCTTTCAATTTTGACGATAGGGTGTCAATTTTGGATCTCTCCACTTTTCTCATGTGGGCACTTATTGCTATATATTTTCCTCTACAGACTGCTTTAAATGTGTCCCAGAGATTCCGGTACGTTGTGTCTTCATTCTCATTGGTTTCAAAGAACTTCTTTATTTCTGCCTTCATTTCATTGTTTATCCAGTCAACATTCAAGAGCCAGTTGTTCAGTTTCCATGAAGCTGTGCGGTTCTGAGTTATTTTCTGAATTCTGAGTTCCAACTTGATTGCACTATGGTCTGAGAGACTGTTTGTTATGATTTCCGTTGTTTTGCATTTGCTGAGGAGAGCTTTACTTCCAATTATGTGGTCAATTTTGGAGTAGGTGTGATGTGGTGCTGAGAAGAATGTATATTCTGTGGATTTGGGGTGGAGAGTTCTGTAAATGTCTATCAGGTTTGCTTGTTCCAGGTCTGAGTTCAAGTCCTGGATATCCTTGTTAATTTTCTGTCTGGTTGATCTGTCTGCTATTGACAGTGGAGTGTTAAAGTCTCCCACTATTATTGTGTGGGAGTCTAAGTCTCTTTGTAAGTCATTAAGAACTTGCCTTATATATCTGGGTGCTCCTACATTGGGTCCATATATATTTAGAATTGTTAGCTCTTCTTGTTGTATCGATCCTTTTACCATTATGTAGTGACCTTCTTTGTCCCTTTTGATCTTTGTTACTTTAAAGTCTATTTTATCAGAGATGAGAATTGCAACTCCTGCTTTTTTTGCTCTCCATTTGCTTGGTAAATCTTCCTCCATCCTTTTATTTTGAGCCTTTGTGTATCTTTGTGTGTGAGGTGGGTTTCCTGGATACAGCACACTGATGGGTTTTGGTTTTTTATCCAATTTGCCAGTCTGTGTCTTTTGATTGGTGCATTTAGCCCATTTACATTCAGGGTTAATATTGTTATGTGTGAATTTGATACTGCCATTTTGATGCTATCTGGCTGTTTTGCCCATTGGTTCATGTACATTCTTCATTTTGTTGATGGTCTTTAGCATTTGGTATGCTTTTAGGATGGCTGGAACTGGTTGTTTCTTTCTATGTGTAGTGCCTCTTTCAGGAGCTCTTGTAAAGCAGGCCTAGTGGTGACAAAATCTCTGAGTACTTGCTTGTTCGTGAAGGATTTTATTTTCCCTTCACTTATGAAGCTCAGTTTGGCTGGATATGAAATTCTGGGTTGAAAGCTCTTTTCTTTAAGGATGTTGAATATTGGCCCCCACTCTCTTCTGGCTTGTAGAGTCTCTGCCGAGAGATCTGCTGTGAGTCTGATGGGCTTCCCTTTGTGGGTGACCCGACCTTTCTCTCTGGCTGCCCTTAGTATTTTCTCCTTCATTTCAACCCTGGTGAATCTGACGATTATGTGCCTTGGGGTTGCTCTTCTTGCGGAGTATCTTTGTGGTGTTCTCTGTATTTCCTGGAGTTCAGTATTGACCCGTCTTGCTAGGTTGGGGAAATTTTCCTGGATAATATCCTGAAGAGTGTTTTCCAGCTTAGATTCATTCTCTTGATCACATTCTGGTACACCTATCAAACGTAGGTTGGGTCTCTTCACATAGTCCCACATTTCTTGGAGATTTTGTTCATTCCTTTTTGTGCTTTTTTCTTTAATCTTGGTTTCACGTTTTATTTCATTGAGTTGATCTTCAATTTCTGATATTCTTTCTTCTGCTTGGTCAATTCGGCTGTTGAAACTTGTGCATGCTTCACGAAGTTCTCGTGTTGTGTTTTTCAGCTCCTTCAATTCATTCATATTCCTCTCTAAGTTTTCCATTCTTGTTATCAATTCCTCGAATTTTTTTTCAAATCTTTTTTCAAGGTTCTTAGTTTCTTTGCACTGATTTAGAACATGTTCTTTTAGGTCAATGAAGTTTCTCATTATCCACTTTCTGAAGTCTGATTCCGTCATTTTGTCACACTCATTCTCCGTCCAGCTTTGTTCCCTTGCTGGTGAGGAGTTTTGGTCCTTTGTACGAGGTGAGGTGTTTTGGTTTTGGGTGTTTTCCTCCTTTTTGCGCTGGTTTCTTCCCATCTTTATGGATTTATCCGCCTGTCGTCTTTGTAGTTGCTGATTTTTCAGTTGGGTCTCTGTGTGGATGCTGAGATTGTTGATGATGAAGTATTTCTGTTACTTAGTTTTCCTTCTAGTGGTCTAGCCCCTCTGCTGTATGAGTGCTGAGGTCCACTCCAGGTCCCGTTTGTCTGGAGTATACCTGTGGCAGCCTCTGCGCCATCACTGAGAGCTGCAATCCTGAGTCACTTCTACGACGCCATCTTGCCGGGCCTCTCCTGTTTTTTTTTTTTAGGTAGTGAAAGAGAAAAAAAAGGAGAAGAGAGAGAACTTCCATATGAGAGAGAGTGTGTGTGTGTGTGTGTGTGGAAGGGGATCCAAACATGGAGTCCAAGGGGGTGTGGAATAAGGGGACTTTTAACCTGAGAACAACCCCCACTTTCTCCAAGACCCCTGTCCAATGAAAGGAGTTCCTTAGAACTTCTGCTGAAGTGATTGACTTTAAATTCTTTCCATGCCTGTGAAAATTAAAACAGAGACCATTAAATCTCCAGGATGGAGAGAGATGGGAGGGGGGCATAGTGCTGGGAAGTTCTTGCACTTAAAACTACACTCCCTTGTGGACCTGGTAAGAGAATACATTCCCTCAGTTTGCGCTGTGTTCCCACCCAAATCTCACCTTGAACTGTAATAATCTCCATGTGTTGTGGAATGGACCTTGGGGGAGATAATTGAATCATGGGAATGGGTTTTCCTTGTGCTGTTCTTGTGATGGTGAATAAGTCTCATGAGATCTGATGGTTTTATAAAGGGCAGTTCCCCTGCACATGCTGTCTTTCTTGTCTGCCACCACATAAGATGTGCCTTTGCTTCTCCTTTGCCTTTCTTCATGATTGTGAGGCCTCCCCAGCCACACTGAACTTCAAGTCAATTAAACCTCTTTCTTTTATAAATTACCCAGTCTCTGGTAGTATCTTTGCAGCAATGTGAGAACTGACTAATATAGTAAATTGGTACCAGTAGCATGGGGAGCTGCTGTACAGATACCCAAAAATGTGGAAGTGACTTTGGAACTGGGTAACAGGCAGAGGTTGGAACAGTTTGGAGGGCTCAGAAGAAGACAGAAAGATGTAGGAAAGTTTGGAACTTCCTAGAGACTTGTTGAATTGCATTGCCAAAATGCTGATAGTGATATGGGCAATAAAGTCCATGAGGTGGTCTCAGATGGAGATAAGGAACTTGTTGGGAACTACAGCAAAGGTGACTGTTGCTACATTTAGCAGAGACTGGAGGCATTTTGCCCCTGCTCTAGAAATCTGTGGAATTTTGAACTTGAGAGAGATGATTTAGGGCATCTGGTAGAAGAAATCTCTAAGCAGCAAAGTGTTCAAGAGGTGACTTGGGTACTGTTAAAAGTATTTGGTTTTATGTATTCACAAATATATGGTTTGGAATTGGAACTTATGTTTAAAGGGGAAGTAGAGCATAAGAGTTCAGAAAATTTGCAGCCTGATGATGTGATAGAAAAGAAAACCCACTTTCTGAGGAGAATCTCAAGCTGGCTGCAGAAATTTTTATAAGTAACAAGGTGCCAAATGTCAATAACTGAGACTACAGAGAAAATGCCTCCATGGATTGTCAGAGACCTTCACAGCAGCCCCTCCCATCACAGGCCCAGAGGCCTAGGAGGAAAAATGTTTTTCTAGGCCAGGTCCATGGCCTTGCTTCTTTGTGCAGTCTTGGGAATTGGTGCCCTGTGTCTCAGCCATGGCTAAAAGGGGAAAACATAGAGCTATGGCCATGACTTCAGAGGGTGTAAGCCCCAAGCCTTGGCAGCTTCCATGTGGTGTTGAGCTTGTGGGTACACAGAAGTCAAGAATTAGGGTTTGGGAACCTGTGCCTAGATTTCACAGGATGTATGGAAGCACCTGAATGTCTATGCAGGTTTGTTGCAGGGGTGGGGCCATCATGGGCCACTCTGCTATGGCAGTATAGAAGGCAAATGTGGGGTTGGAACTCCCACACAGAGTTTCAACTGGGGCACTGCCTAGTGGAGCTGTGAGAAGAGGGCCACCATCTTCCAGACTTCAGAATTGTAGATCCACTGACAGCTTACACCATGCATCTAGAAAAGCTGTAGAAACTCAATGCCAGCCTGTGAAAGCATCTGAGAGGGGGGCTGTACCCTGCAAAGCCACAGGGGCAGAGCTGTCTGAGGCCATGAGAGCCCACCTCTTATAGTGTGACCTGGATATGAGACATGGAGTCAAAGGAGATCATTTTGAAACTTTAAGATTTGACTGCCCTACTGGATTTTGGACTTGCATAGGCCCTGTATGCCCTTCATTTTGGCTTATTTCTCACATTTGGAATGGGTGTATTTACCCAAATGTTTGTAGCCCCATTGTATCTAGGAAGTAACTAACATGCTTTTGGTTTTACAGGCTCATAGGCCGAAGGGACTTGTGTTGTCTCAGATGAGACTCTGGAATCTTTCAGAACTGTGAGTGATCTATTTCTGTTGTTTATTAATTGTCCAGTCTAAGGTATTTTGTGATAGCAGCCCAAACAGACTAAGATACCACTCTCAGTGTAAACTCAGCAATGGCATGCCATTCCATTGCTTTTTTCTGGTAAGCTCATGCCTCCATTCATCACATGGACTCTCACATCTTTTCATTTCTCAAACTCCCACTGAAGACCTTGCCTCAAATTCATTGAGAAAACAAATTACAAAGGGGAAATTCATCAGACTTTCCTCACAAACTTCCATATCTATTTTTTCCTTTCCAGAAACAATGAAAGTTTGTTTCTCTTTTACTCAAAGATTTATTTTTCCATGTGTGCCATAGCCCTTTTCTTCTATCCTCATCAAAAACTATCCTTTTGCCATTTCCTCTCCTTTCTGTATCATCATTTTCCCCTTCTTATTAGTTTATAAACACAATTGACTATCTCCCATTTTAAATAAACTCTCCCTGGACCCCACATGCTGCATTAGCTGCAAACCATTTCCCTTTGCTTTTCATAGCCAAAGTTTTCCAAAGCGTTGTCTATAATTTTCTCTCTAATTTATCATCTTTCATTTATTACCTTTAAAAATTAACTAAAAAATAAAAACTAACATTTACTTATTGAGAGGCTACAGTGTGCCAGGCACTGTTGTAGTGTTTTACATGTATTAGTTTGTCTAATTCACCCCAATTGGGTAGGAAATATTATTAACTAAGTTTTACAAATGAGGAAATTGGGAAGCAGAGAGTAGCAAGATCAAGATTTGAACCCAGGTAGTCCAGCCCCAGAGGCTGTGCTCTTAATAATGAAACTACTGCCTCTTGAGAGTAAAACATTATACATGTAGCTTCTCCACAGCTCCAAACATCTTCCTCCGTTTTCAGAGCCAGTGTTATTATTTTAGTGCATGTCATTCCAATACTGTTTTGACATTTTAAGGCATATGTGTGTGTGTGTGTGTGTGTGTGTGTGTGTATAGAATATATATATTCTACCACAAAAATAAAGTTTTTTATGTGTTTTCATAGTAACATAAATATCCATATTTATCATGTAATTATTCAGCCTCATTCACTTAACATCATATTTTAGAGATCTACTTACATTGACATATAGTTCTACTTAATTTATTTTAACTCCTCTGTGGTATTCAATTATACTTATATACCATAATTTATTCATTTATTCTACCATTTTTGGACTTTTAAGTTGCTTGCAGTTTTTGATGGCATCAGAAAGAAACATCCGTAAACATTTTTTAAACTATTTCAACTTTAATAACATGGTATCAGGAATTTTTTATTTACAATGAATTTTTTAGAATTTGCTAAAATTTCTTTTGATTTTTTAATTAACCTATGTGTCAATTTGTGAACACATCAAGTATACCTGAAAATAATGTGTATTTAAAAGCTGTGGATAAAGGATTTTTTCTTTTTTGCTTTGCTGTTTTGGAAGTTATATATTCTATTTTTATTTTATAGGTTGTCCTTATAATATATGTTTACTCTTAAATTTACAATATTTAAAATTAATCAGCATCTCTGTTTACTTTTGGAATGAATTAAGGAAGTCTTAGAAAGTTTTAAACTTCAATTTTCAGCCTCCAGACTAATGTTTCATGTGATTTTTGTCTATTATGTTCAATTTTATTTTTTATACCTTTCTCAAATTAGTCAATTATAATTATAAATAATTTAATGTTTATTTACATTTACCCACAGGTTTATAAAGGTTTTGCTGACTATTGCTTTTTATTCTCTTATTCTTTTTTCTGTTTTTAATTTTATTTTTGCTGAAGTGTATCTTTTAGTTGTTCTTTTAGGGAGGGTCTGTGAGTATAAATGCTCTTAGTTTCTGGTATTCTGAAAATTTTTAAATTTTTCACATGAATTCCTTTGCCCTTGTTTAGAGAAAAATGAAATTCAAGGTTAAGTTGTATCTTATGAGTGCTTTTTAAATTAGTTTTTAAAATTGACAAATAAAAATTACATGTATTTATTATATACAACATGTTTTGAACGATGTATACATTGTGAAATGGCTAAATTGAGCTAATTAACCTATGCATTACTTCACATACTTATTATTTGTGGTAAGAACACTTAAAATTTACTCTCAGAAGTTTTCAAGAATACAATGGATTGCTATTAACTATAGTTACCATGTTATACAGTAGTTCTACTGAAATCATTCCTCTGGTCTAAATGGAAGTTTATATCCTTTGACTTATATTTGCTCAATAGCCACTCCCCGCCCCTTGTAACCACTATTCTACTCTTTATTTCTATGAGTTCAACGTTTTTTAATTCTTTATATAAGTGAGGTCATGTAGTATTTGCCTTTCTGTGCCTGGCTTATTCTACTTCACATAATTTTCTCCAGGTTCATTCATGTTGCCACAAATGACAGGATTTCCTTCTTTGTAAAGTCTGAATAATATTTGATTATGTATATATACCACATTTTATTTACTCATCTTTTAATGAATATGTAGATTGATTTTATATCTTGGCTATTTTGAATGGTGCTGCAATGAACACTGCAGTACAGATATCTCTTTGATATAATGATTTCATTTCCTTTGGATATTTCTTTCGATAAATACACAATAGTGGGATGACTGGCTCACATCTACTTATGTTTTTTTTTAGGAACCACCATAGTGTTTTCCATAATGGTTGTACTAATTTGCATTCTTACCAACAGTGTATAAGAATTCCCTTTTCCTTACTTTCTTGTCAATGCTTATTATCTTCTGTCTTTTTGCTAATCGCTATTCTAACAGATGTGAAGGGATATCTCATTGTGGTTTTAATTTGCATTTCTCTGATGATTAGTGTATTCGTTCATTTTCACACTGCTGTAAATACCTAAGACTGGGTAATTTGTGAAGAAAAGAGGTTTAGTTGACTCATAGTTTTCTAGGTTTAACAGGAATTATGACTGGGGGGCCTTAGGAAACTTAAAATCATGGCAGAAGGCAAAGGGAAAGCAAGGATCTTCTTCACATGGTAAGAGGAGAGAAAGTGAGCCAAGGGAGAAGTGCTACATACTCTCAGAACCATTAGGTTTTGTGACAACTCACTCACTATGACCAGAAGAGCATGGAGGAAATCTGCAACTATGATCTAATCACCTCCCACCAGACACCTCCTCTAACAGTTTGGCGTTACAATTTGAGATGACATATGGGTGGAGACACAGAGCCAAATGATATCAATCAGTGACGCTGAACATTTTTTTCATATGCCTGTTGGCTCCCATGAGTACTTTTAAGCTATTATTTTATTGTTTTCTGATTTTTTATATTGCAGATCTTGAGCCTAATTATCATTTTATTATAAGTAATGTTTTTTCTCTGGAATAATTTTAAGATCTCTTTATGTCAATTACTGCAGTGTCCGAAAGAAAATTTTAACATGGGTTTGTTTTTCTATTTATCCTACTCAGTATCTTCTTACAGGTTTCTTTGAATATTATATTTTCTCCATACCCTCTATCATTTTTGGAATTCTGATTAGATGTATGTTGGACCTACTTATTCTGAATTTCTTCTCTCAATTTTTCTCTCATAATTTCCATCTCTGTTGCTTCCTTCAGAGTTATTTAATCAGGTTTCTTTCAACTCACAATTGTTTCTTTAGTTATGCCAATCCATTTAGCTCTTAACATGTTTGTCCCATCCCCGAGGTCTTAATTTAGTGGCTGTATTTTTCAATTCTAAAATGGCAGGGCATTATGCCTGTGTCCAGAATCCTGTTGCCTTCTCTGTTTGCCTACTCTCTCCCTTTAGGTGGTCTTGTTGATTTCCAGTGGTTGATGACTTAGTTTTATATCTCCAGCCTAGACTGGTCTCCTAAGTTCCTGACCTATATAGATACCCAATTGCTTATGTGACTTATATGTTAAATAGACATCTCAAACTTAAAATATCCAAAATGAAACTATTTATTTCTCTTGGAAGACTTTCCCCTGATTCCTCCTTCTCTCAGTAAGTGATGCTACTACTTCTCTGAAAGATCAAGTCAGAGTCTGAGACTTGATCCTGAATTCCTTTTACTCCCTTTCTGCCTACAACTACCTCTTCTGCCAGCTTTAATGCTTTTAACTTCTACTTTCTCTCTTTGCTCCCACAAAACCATTTTCATCTCTTACCTGGAAGACTGCAGTTGGCTCATAACTGGCCTCCTTGTGTCCACTCTCGCCTCTTATAATCCATTCTCAGCACAGCTAATGGAGCAATCATCTAAAAATAGAAATTAAGTCATATCACTAACATGCTTAAAATTCTTCAATGCCTTGTACTTGAACTGCACTTGGTATACAATTCTTCTCCTTCAGAATTCTTTGGTCTTCAAGTTCCTGTGTGGTCTGACCCTTGACACAATGAAAAAAATGTGTCAGCTAAGGGGCAAAACATCCAGCTAGCATCGAAATGGCACAATCAAATTCACACATAACAATATTAACCCTAAACGTAAATGGGCTAAATGCCCAGTCAAAAGACACAGACTGGCAAATTGGATAAAAAGTCAAAACACATTGGTGTGCTGTATTCAGGAAATCCATCTCATGTGCAAGGACACACATAGGCTCAAAATAAAAGGATGGAGGAAGATTTATCAAGCAAATAGCAAAAAGAAGCAGGAATTGCAATCCTAGTTTCTGATAAAATGGACTTTAAACCAACAAGGATCAAAAGAGACAAAGAAGGACCAAAAGAGATCAAGGATCAAAAGAGACCATTATTACATAATGCTCAAAGGATCAATGCATCAAGAAGTGCTAACGTATATATTGGGTGCTAAATATATATGCACCCAATATAGGAGCACCTAGGTACATAAAGCAAGTTCTTAAACACCTACAAAGAGACTTAGATTCCCACACAATAATAGTGGGGGACTTCAACACTCCGCTGTCAATATTAGGCAGGTCAATGAGACAGAAAATTAACAAGCATATCTAGGACTTGAACTCAGATTTGGATCAAGTGGACCTAATAGACATCTACAGAACTTTCCACCCCAAATCCACAGAATATACATTCTTCTCAGCACCGCATTGTACCTACTCTAAAATTGACCACATAATTGGAAGTAAATCACTTCTCAGCAAATGCAAAAGAATGGAAATCATAACAAACAGTCTGTAAGACCACAGGGCAATCAAACTGGAATTCAGAATTAAGAAACTAACTCAGAACCACAGTGTCATGGAAACTGAACAGTGGCTCCTGAATGTTGACTGGATAAATAATGAAATGGAGGCAGAAATAAAGATGTTCTTTGAAACCAATGAGAATGAAGACACAAGGTACCAGAATCTCTGGGACACATTTAAAGCAGTGTCTAGAGGGAAATTTATAGCAATAAAAGCCCACATGAGAAGCGAGGAAAGATCTAAATTTGACACCCTATCATCAAAATTGAAAGAGCTCGAAGAGTAAGATTAAAAAAAAGCAAAAGCTAGCAGAAGATAAGAAATAACTAAGATCAGAGCAAAACTGAAGGAAATAGAGACACAAAAAAACCCTTCAAAAAAATCAGTAAGTCCAGGAGCTGGTTTTTTGGAAAGATCAACAAAATAGACAAACTGCTAGCCAGATTAATAAAAAAGAAAGCAGAGAAGAATCAAATAGATGCAATAAAAAACAATAAAGGCGATATCACCACTGATTCCACAGAAATACAAACTACAATCAGAGATTAATAAAAATATCTCTAAGCACATAAACAAGTAAACCTGGAAGAAATGGATAAATTCCTGGACACTTGCACCCTCCCAGGCATAAACCAGGAAGAAGGTGAAACCTCGAACAGACCAATAAAAAGGGCTGAAGTTGAGGCAGAATTAATAGCCTACCAACATAAAAAAGCCCAGGTCCAGACAAGTTTACAGCTGAATTCTACCAGACAGTACCAAGAGGAGCTGGTACCACTCCTTCTGAAACTATTCCAAGCAATACAAAAGAGGGAATCCTTTCCAAATCATTGTATGAGACCAACATTATCCCGATACCAAAACCTGACAGAGAATCAACAACAACAAAAAAACTTCAGACCAATATCCATGATGAACATAGATGCAAAAATCTTCAATAAAATACTGGCAAACCAATTGCAACAGCACATCAAGTAGGCTTCATTTTGGGGATGCAAGTCTGGTTCAACATACACAAGTTCATAAATGTAATCCACCATATAAACAGAACCAAAGCAAAACTACATGATTATCTCAATAGATGCAAAGAAGGCCTTTGACAGAATTCAACAACTCTTTATGCTAAAAACTCTTAATAAACTAGGCATCAAAGAAACATATCTCTAAACAATAAAAGCTACTTACAACAAACCTACAGCCAATATCATACTGAATGGGCAAAAACTGGAAGCATTCCCTTTGAAATCCAGCACTAGACAAGGATGCCCTCTCTCACCACTCCTATTCAATATAGTATTGTAATTTCTAACCAGAGCAATTAGGCAAGAATAAAAAGTAATGGGTATTCAATTAGGAAAAGAGGAAGTCAAATTGTCTCTGTTTGCAGATGACATGATTGTATATTTAGAAGACCCTATCTTCAAAATCTCCTTAAACTGATTAGCAACTTCAGCAAAGTCTCAGGATACAAAATCAATGTGCAGAAATCACAAGCATTTCTATACATCAATAACAGACTAACAGAGAGCTAAAGCATGAGCAAACTACCATTCACAATTGCTGCAAAGAGAATAAAATACCTAGGAATACAACTAACAAAGGCTGTAAAGGAACTCTTCAAGGATAACTACAAACCACTGCTCAATGAAATAAGAGAGGACACAAACAGATGGAGAAATATTCCATGCTCATGGTTAGGAAGAATTAATATTGTGAAAAGGCCATACTGCCCAGAGTAATTTATAGATTCAGTGCTATCCCCACCAATGACCTTCTTCACAGAACTGGAGAAAACTACCTTAAACTTCACAGGGAGCCAAAAGAGAGCCCACATAGCCAAGACAATCCTAAGCCAAAAGAACAAAGCTGGAGGCATCACACTACCTGATTTCAAACTATACTACAAGGCTACAGTAATCAAAACAGTATTGTACTGGTACCAAAACAGAGATATAGACCAACGGAACAGAACAGAGGCCCTGGAGGCAATGCCACACATCTACAACCATCTGACATTTGACAAAGCTAACAAAAACAAGCAATGGGGAAAGGATTCCCTGTTTAATAAATGGTGTTGGGAAAACTGGATAGCAGTGTACAGAAAGCAGAAACTGGACCCCTTCCTGACACCTTACACTAAAATGAACTCCAGATGGATTAAAGACTTAAACATAAGACCTAACATAAAATCATTAGAAGAAAACCTAGGCAAAATGGTTCAGGACATAGGCATAGGCAAAACACCAAAATCATTGGTGACAAAAGCCAAAATAGAACTAATTCAAACATTGTGGAAGGCATTGTGACACTTCCTCAAGGACCTAGAAATAGATATTCCTTTTGACCCAGCAATCCCATTACTGGGTATATACCCAAAGGATTATAAACCATTCTATTATAAAGACACATGCACATGTATGTTTGTAGTAGCACTGTTTACCATAGCAAAGATCTGGATTTTCTATTTTTCTTTTCAAGATCATTTTACAACCTATGGTTAATTTGAGTACAAGCTACTAGCACTAGTTAAATAAAAGATAGAGATGAACTTCTGCAAAAAAAAATGAAGAAACTCATAAGATATGATTTACATTGATTTATACCATTCACAACTGTGTGATTGGGGCAAATGCCCATTGATGATAGACTAGACAAGGAAAATGTGGCACATATACACCATGGAATACTATGCAGCCATAAAAAATGATGCATTTGTGTCCTTTGTAAGGACATGGATGAATTTGGAAACCATCATTCTCAGCAAACTGACACAAAAACAAAATCAATCACCACATGTTCTCACTCATATGTGAGTATTGAACAATGAGAACACGTGGACACAGGGAGGGGAGCATCACACACTGGGGTCTGTTGGGGGTGGCTAAGGGAGGGACAACACGGAAGGTGGGGAGGTTGGGGGCGGGAATAACATGGGGAGAAATGCCAGATGTAGGTGATGGGGGGAGGGAGACAGCAAACCACATTGCCATGTGTGTACCTATGCAACAATCCCGCATGATCTGTGCATGCACCCCAGAACCTAAAGTACAATAATAAAAGAAAAGCAGCAATTAAAGAATTTTTCAGGAGGTGATGGATACGATTATATTTGCATTAAAAATTTCTGAGGATAAATTTGTTGGGGAGAGATGAGTTTTCTGCTCAGCAATAGGCAAGTTATCATGGGATGAACAATTGGGTCGACATTGTTCTCAGATGAATAGTAAAATTTTAAAAATGCTTATTTCATAATGTAGTTATGCACAGGTATTGTAATACAAGTAATAGATTCACTAAAATAAATTGAATTGTATAATTACATACTCTTTCCCTGGGACTAAGAATGGAGGAAGCGGGAAAGAATTAGGGGAACAAAGAGAGAGACATTTATAATTTATCAAAATAAGAATTCTGGCTTGTGGCTATTGATTTCTCAGATTTCAAGTCACAGTTTAATATTATCACTTCAGCACAATATATTTAAAGTTTGAAAAATGTAGATAACCAACATTGAATTGTAATAATAAAGGTTTGTCTCTATTAACTAACTGATATACCAAGGCAAGGTACTTATGACTAGGAGCTTTCCTGTTACCCATCTGCACACTGGTTGTTGTCTGTCTCTGAGCCAACCTGGCTGTCTTGCAGTGTGGCATGTAGAGACATCTGTGGTGGGGGAAGTGTTGTACCAGCTATCATGAGGGATCTGGCTACAGGACTGAGGGATGGGAATGTTGATGGCCACAGCCACGTAGTAGAAAATTCCCAAGGAGTGATAGGTTTGAAAGGATGATCTTGATGAGCTGAAGTCGGCATAACAATTCTGTTATAACCTTGGAGTTACACAGTACTTTATAGTTTGAAAGCCTTTGTTTATCACTATTTATTTGAATGTCACAGTTTCAAATTTATTTGATGTACACTTATTCCCATTTCACTGGCAAGGAAAACAAGAGTCTCATTATGTAAACAACCTGCCCCAATCACACAGTTGTGAATGGTATAAATCAATGTAAATCATATCTTATGAGTTTCTTCATTTTTTTTTTTGCAGAAGTTCATCTCTATCTTTTATTTAACTAGTGCTAGTAGCTTGTACTCAAATTAACCATAGGTTGTAAAATGATCTTGAAAAGAAAAATAGAAAATCACTTTACAAAGCATCATTGTGGGGGAATGACATAGTCTCTCAAGTTAATCATCTAAATAGAGGTTTTAAAACATTTGATTTTTAATGGAAAATTTCCAAACCTACACTTTATCCTTTTCTGGTTAATGTATTCTTTGATTTGTGGTAACACAGTGCCCAGTGATGGAAGGTACTCAGTATGTATTGAATTATCATCATAAACAACCGCTATTGTACATGAAGCCCTTCTTGATCAAGCCTCTCTGCCTCTTTCCTGAATGACTCCAAGGTACTACACATTTACTGGCTTAGTTATTTCTGTTTTTGCTGTTGTTGTTAGGCTGTTACCTTGTTACAACTTTGCATTTATAACAATATCCCTCACTCCCCTGCTAACTTGCTATTTCTGATCTTCTGTCGTCTAGGAAACGAAATATTCAAGTTAATTGAATTCCAGTGACTAATTTTATTTATTCTATTTTTACTGTGATTGCTTTTCTAATGCTTAAAGGGAGAGTTTAAATTGTTTGCATGAGTGTTAGGACATGGTGATCCAGTGACAGACTTACTCAAATTAGATCCTGGTATACCGACTCCCTGATGGATGCTTAATATGCTGGGTCTTGTTTCTCCTCGGGAGCTAAAGTTATGGGACCAGAACATGAGACAAACTTAACCCTAAATTATGTGCTGTCTATATATTTTAATCAGAAGCTAAAAATCCCTGCAGACTTTGCTTTTGCAAGTCACCGATTTTGAACTCTGTTGCTGTGTCTGATTGCTCATGTAATATTAAACCCTAGTTGAGCCTTAATTTTAAGAAATATGAACCAAACTCTGTAGAACTGCTGAACTATGGGAAGTCGTTTCTTTTCTTCTTCTTCTTTTTTTTTTTACAGTTACTGAAAAATGCAAATAATGGGCGGTTTCTGAGAGACGTTTCTGAATTCAGCAGTCATTTTAAAAATGGACAGAAATTATTAATGGTCGGCATACTATACCACACATTCCATTTTATTTAATGATCTCTTCATTTGAATGTCTGATAGACATTTCAAACAAATGACAAAACAGACTCTGAATTTTACCCTCCCTCACCCTGACCTAGTTTCCCCAAACTTTATATTTCAGTAGAATCATGACCAGCCACCAGTTACTCATGCCCAAAACTTAGAAGTCCTTTTAAATTTCTTCCTTTCCCTCTCCTCCTGTAAGCAACCCATCAGCAAATCTTATTATTTCAATCTCAAAAAAGAAAAAAAAAATTGTAGTCTTTCTTTTTCTTTCCAGTTCTTCTCCCACAGCCTTGGAGGAAGTCATCTCCCTGGCCACAGTGGCCCTCTCTTGAACTATTCTCCCGCTCTAGAGTATATGCGTGTAACTCCTGCAGAAGGTGATATATTAAATTTTTCTGAGGGTATGCTGGTTGGGGAGAGATCGATGAGTTTTTTTCTGCAGAGCACTTGAGTAGGAGATCATGGGATGAACAATTGTGTAAATGTTGTCCCGGCTCCTCTCTGCTTCTCATTGCACTTAGAATAAAATACCAACTCTTTACCATCACTGTTGGCCTGGGCAACATGGAGCTCATTAGAAGCTCCTGTGAGAAGTTTTGGTGGCATTGAGCGTGTGTGTGAGAACGCTGAGGGTGGAGGAGGTAATAGCAATTAGATGTTGTGGCTAACAAGTCATTACTTTCTGGAAGCCTGGTATGAAAGGGAGGAGAGAGGTAGAAGGCGACAAGAGAGGTTGTAGAGGTTAAGGCAGTGGGTTGTTTTTTTTGTCTTTTCTTGAGAATGAAAAGATGTAAGCAAGCTCAAGTGGGGAAGGAAACAGAATAGGAAAATTTCACCCATAAAGACAAGAAGATGACTGAGTAATGTCACTGAGGGGACAAGAAGTGATAAGTGGTTCAGTCTTAGACTGCAATAACCATCTCTTGTTATATAACAAATTACCTGAAAATTGAGCAGTTGAAAACAGTATTTATTATCTCACACAAGTTTTGGAGAGCAGGAATCTGGGAAGTGCTTAGTTGGGTTGTTCTGGCTCAGGAGCTCTTGGGAGGTTGCAGTCAGGCTGTTGGTGAATTATGGTCTCTGAAAACTGGACTGGAGCCAAAGCATCTGCTTCCAATATATTGGCAAGAAGGTTTGGTTCCTCACCCCATGGGCTTCCCCATAGGGCTGGGCTCCTTATGAGAAGATTTCACCTAGAGCATGTGACCCATGACCTAAGAGACAATGAGAGAGCAAAAGCCCAAGATGAAAGCAGTGGTGTCTTCTATAATCCAGTCATGGAGTAACACGCTATCACTTCTGTCATGTTCTGTTGTTCACTCAGATTAACTTTGCTACAAAATGTGGGAAGAGACTATAGAGCATGAATCCCAGGAGACAGGGATCACTGAGGTTCATCTCAGAGACTGCCCACCCCAGAACTCAAAAAGAATATCTTTGTTTTCTATAAAAAGAGTGTGAGAAAAAAGGGGGGAAAGCAGAGAGAGAGGCTGACCAGTGGCCCCAGTTTTCTCTGAAGTGGAAGGTAAAGTGATGTCCTGAGAGCGAGAAGCAGAGGTGGACTGGGGAGGGGGAGTGAGGTTTAGAGTCTCCATTCAGGAGAATGGGAAAGGAGGGCCTTTGATGTGTAGAATGGTCAGGTAGGATGGAGGACTCAGCTGAGGTGGGAAATCGAAAATGTGCAGAAGCACTAGTGTGCCTCGTTGTGTGAGTTTTCTCTCAGATGTAATGAAGTAGAAATGGAGATACTGGCTGATTGATGTGATCTGGGATAGGGCTTTTGTTAAAAGGATGTGGGTCAGGCAAAAAGAGCCAGGATAGTTCTAAAAAATATTGGGGAATGATAGAGTTAATGTATTGTGGAGCTGGAAGGGCTTGAAACCCAAGGAAGCTGAAAGATGGTGAGAAAAAGGACAGGTGGAAGGACTTATGGTTTTGATACGGTTGAAGTGAAGGTGAAATTAGAGGAGAGAAGACGGGCTGGTAGGCAGGAGTTGGTGACTTTGGAGTCAACACATTCCATATAATGGGTACAGGAAAATGTATTTAAAGTAAACTAGGTTTATAAAAACTAAAATCTGTGTCTCACATACAAAATGGAATTACTCAATTATTTATTACGTGTCCACAAATGTGTGAGGTTCCATGGGCAATAAAATCAGTAAAAGTACACTTTCTTCCATTAACGGCTCTACTATGATTTTTTGATTTACTAAAAGATTTTTTTCACTTTTCAAACAAATCCATCATATATTTTTAAAAATAATAAACATTTTCTTATATGGGCGTATGATGATGACGTTTGACACATACAAATGGGTCGTGTACACCAATTTTAAAAAGATATTACATGTGGATTTTTTTTCTCAGCATTCCCAGTTTAGAAATTATTTCAGGAAATTACCTTCTTATAATAATAAATGTTTAGCAACCGCACAGAACAGTGGTGGTTCCCAAAGTGTGTTCCCTGACAAGCCATATAGGCATCTTCTGGGAACTTGTTAGGAATGCAGACTTGGGTCCCACCCACATCCACCGTGTCAGAAACACGAGGGGTGAGGCCAATGGAGCAATGTGCTTCAACGACCCTTGAGGTGATTCCGATACTCACTGACATTTGAGAATTAGGATAAAAGATAATAAAACAACCAAACCAAACCAAACCAAACCAAAACTCAATAGGCCTCTTCCCTCTTTGGGTTTTAAGCTTTTGCTTCAGAATTACTGACAAAAGCCATTTTTAACTTTGCTGCAGACAGCTCAGAGTTTTAATGCTACCATTGCTTACTGGTATATTTAAAAACTTTTATAGTCAGCTTCTTATAACCTTCTTTCAGACCCTTTTTACAAAAATTTCATGGTGTAAAGTTCACCAAATGAAGTAAAAACCTTATTCTGCAAGAAATAATTTCTCTTTATAAAGCATATTTGTAATAGTTGAAATTAAGATTCAGGGTCCTTCTTCTGGATAATGGATTTGATCATTTTATTGTCCATTAGCAATTTATTTACCAAAGCTTAGCACATAAAACGCAGTTCAGAGTAGATGTGGTTCAAACACACAATTATTAACCATGCGCTGTATTGATAGTAGTAACTATCTGAGTGTACTGTCTTATATATAATTGCTGGATATACTATTTTCCCCAAAACCTGTGTAAATAAAAAAAGTGTCAAATTTCAGTTTTCTAAAGTAAAGAAATTATTCAGTAATGTTGAGGAAGAGTCTTCCACACAAATGAATTTTCTAGGAACCTAACCTATATTTGTATTTTTTTTGCTGTTTCATATTAGATTTTTATCAATACAATCAGAAGATAATTTGGTTAGGTCACCAGATTTTGATTTTTCTCCCTTGCGGCTCTATTTAGAATACATTTTGAAATCTTCTTTTACTGTAATTAAATGCATGTTTATTGAGCACCTACTATTTTCATGAATGGTATTGAATTACTGTAAGATGAATAAAAAGATGAATGAGCTATGGTCCCTGCCCTCAAAGGTTTATAATCTAATGGAAGAGTTGGCTGTGAAAACAACTATCTATAATGCAAGTCACTAAATTTAAAACAATATTTTTAAGGATTATTGGCAATCCTAGTTTCATTTTTATTCCTGTTAACTTATTCCATACTATGTTAGTTGGAATTCAGTTGATTGTATGTGACAGGAAGCCAAAACATACTGGCTTAAGCAAAAAGAGAATTTGTCACTAACGCAAGAGAAGGTTCAGAGACAGGGCTGACTTCAAACATGTTCAAGTTCAGAGATCAAAGGTATGTATGAGAAGCTGATTTCCCTTCATCTCTCAGCTCTGCCTTCTGTTGTGCTAGCTTCATACAACTGCAACCATGTGCAATGAATTCAAACCTACCATCCTTTCAGGTTCAGGCCTGGAGGGAAAGAATGAAGGTCCCAAAATCCTAGGGAAAAAAATTCTGTTTGTATTATTGGTTTTTATTGGGTGAAACATGCTGGTTGGCATAGGCCTGGGTAATCAGCTCCACTCTTGCAGAAACCACGTGCACTGGGGTAAGGGAAAGGAATGATTCTTAAGAAGGAAACAAAAGCACCATTTCCAGAGGTAGATTGAACAGGTGCTGAGAGCAGAAACAAGGGCATGCACCACACATTCTAACCAAGATGTGGCAGTTTCCAAGTATATGTTCTTGTAACTTGTTAGCCTCTACATAATCAAAACATTTTTCCCCCTTTATTTCCTATAGTTTTTAGTGCTTCAACTTTTTAAGTATCCTTGTCTCAGGCCATTTCTATAAAGTATTGAAAACCTGAATAAAACAATTTAAAATGCATTGTTATTTTGGAATTTGTAAATGACTGTATTTGATGATATAGAGACACATTTGTATTATGTCAAATTTTTTAAAAAATTACACAGCCATAGTTTTATCTACAGACTATTATTAACAGGTTCTACCTATATTGTTAACAGGTTCTATAGTACTTCGACCTCTTTACCATTTACTTTACATGTAAATATTTTTAGTTGAGAGGACCCGTCCCTAACATTTTTTCCTCAAGTGCATTGCTTTTCAATGTTTCCTCTCTGTCATTCTAATATAAAGTGCATAATGACAGCGGTGTAACAGTTGCACTGGGTTTACATTTGCTGAATAGCAACTGTTCACAGTACTGAATTTGAAGGGTTGTATTTGCGTCTTTACAGTTGACATTCATTTGTAAGCCGCATTCTACATAAATGGCTTTCAAAGACCCTATCCCTATTTTTCTGCTTAGTTTCAACGTTCCCTTCTACTCCTGATATTAGTATTAGCTCAAGATAACCTAATTTTCTTAAACTTACCCTAAACAATTTGCAAAGCTTTTTGTTTTTTGCAAATTTGCATGATTAGTAAGACTTGCTAGACCTCAAATGGAAATGGCAAATGCTGTGCTCCAGGGAAGCTGGGAAAAGCCAAATTTCAATCCCTTTATCACCAAAGAAAATGAACCTTATTCCAGGGAAGGCCTGAGCTGATATTGTCAGTGGTGAGGTGAGAGAGAAATGAACTATGGAATTAGAATTTAAAATTCACAGCATGAATCTGAATATTAGAGAATAACTTATACATCGAACCTTCTGATGTTTAACAGAGAGAAGCATTCAATTTGCATTTCATTAAATATTAGAAATCCCATGGGATACCAGTTTTTTTCTAGTAAAAGAAACTTACTAAATTACCTTTCAATCATCTGTTTAAGAAATTCCAGTATATTCTCCAAATTTATAAAATGATATCTAATGTTTCTTATTTACAAGGGCTGTAAGAATTGATGATCATAAAGGATCAGTTTAGTGGTAATGTTATTCAGCTTAAAACTAGTTTAGTGGTAAAGTTATTCAGCTTTCATCACTGGTAACAGAAATACTATACCTTATCTTTAGATCATGAACATGGAAGACTCATGAGGCGCATTTCTTATTTACATATACACATTTTTAAAAAGTCATGCTGATTATGGAATGCAAGTAGAATATTAACTAATATAATTTATTTGTACTTTCCTTATTTTTTGTCTTTTTTGTTACCCATACCTATTTTTTTAAAAATAAAAGAATGATTTAGGGGTCACAGGAGTTGTTCTAAATAATTGAGTGATAAAATGCTGCTATTCTTATAACTTCAGTTTTTGTTTCTGTGTTTATAACTTGGTATCATTAATGAGCTGACACTAATAAATATTATAATTTTATATTTAATGAAGTTGACTATCAGAATCTAGATAAATTTAGAAAATTTAATAATAGTATTTTACTTATATTTATGCTATATATTTGCTGTATTTGGTTAGTTCTTTCATTGAAATTTACTTTTTTGGTATACCTTAGCATACCTTCTTAGTCAATTGAAGTTAATACAATATATAATAAACAAATTCAGTTCATGCTACCTCATTAAAGGCCTGGAGTTGCTTACTCATTCATCTCACATGTCAGATAGCATATGGACACTTTAATACTATCCTTTAACAAAAAGTGACCTAGTTTTGTTCAACAGTCCAAAGGATGTCTATAGTAAGATTTTAAAGACCGGTAGAAATGTAGGCTCTTAACATTGCTGATTGATATGGGACATGTTTTTGTGCAGGGATTTTGAAATACCTGTAAGATTACATTATAATAAATGCTATTATTGCGAATGGTACCAGTTCTTAGATAATATTTGATAAATTATTAGAAATTATATAAGTCAATGCTCTTGCTTTATAAATAGCAAAACAGATATGCAGGGAGGTTAAAATGCTCATTAGTACAAGAGTTGAATCAGCAAAAATTCTGAGTTTTTAAATTTCCTTTTTGACAGTGTTATTAAATCTGTGGATTGATATCTTTATCTGTTTTGAAAATCTTTTGCCATTAAATCCTAAATATTGCTTCTGTCCTATTTAGTCTTTTCTTTCTGAGATTACAACTAAATGTGTGTTAGACATACATATCCTCTATGTCTTTTACTTTCTCTTCTGTATTTTTCATTCTTTTGTCTCTCTGTGCTTTATTCTGGTTAGTATCTTCTGACTTGCAGTTTAGTTCACTAATTTTTGTTTGGTGATATTTAATAGGATATTAATTACCATTTTGCTAACTGCATGATCTACTCATTGGATATGTCTTATTTTTTAATTTAGATTGCATTCAATTTTTCACTATTATAAACAATGCTAGTAAACATATTTGTGCTGAAATTATTTCATTTTAAAATCAGGATTATTAATTTAGTATGCATTCTTAGAAGGTAAATTGCTGGGTGAAGGACATGAATATTTTTAAGTCTCCTGAAACATATTGCTAAATTACCTTTCCTAAGACAAGTTAGATGTTTTAACTCCATATTCAAAATTCTCCCCACTCCTTTGCCATATTGTTTCCTAGCCAAAAAGTTCGTGTCAAGGTAAATATTGCCTTTGGACTAGTCTAATATAGTTAAGAATGATAGTGAAAGACCAATTTTTAATTATACTGTGAGTGTGACTATAATTGAATAGTTTTCCTTAGGACGAAAGAAATAATTAGGTCTATCGCTTCTTGCAATGTCATTTGCAAGATGTAAATGTCATTGCAAGAAGTTATAGGATCTGATTATTTCTTGAATTTACTGATGATCCTCTTGTTGGCATTTTGTATAATGCATTTTATTCACATCAGAATTCTCAGGGATTTTTTTTTTAAGAAATAATTATGTTTTTGTATTTTCATATTTTTGGTTATTTTGCCTGACTAAATTGAAGAGGGGACTTAAATGACTAAAAGAGCTTTGATGTAGGAAGTAGGGAATCTGCTAAGCCTTTCTGAGCCATGTAACTGTATTATTGAAAAGTCATTTCTTCTCTCTGATCCCTAATTTCCTCCTTTGTAAAATAGAAAAAAACCTGTTTTTGTGTGCTTTAGCTGTCTGGCGTTGTTTAGCCATGAGCAAACTTCTCCTCTTCATGTTTGAAGGTGGGGGAAAACTAAAATAAAGCAACAAGAATAACAAAAACATCTTCATTTTTTGTTTACAGTAATATGGGGAAATTAAAGTATCTTAAAATTATGAAAGTACTTTAAACTCCTAGGATGAGTGGAAGTATTTAACAAAAAAAATGGGTGAAAGTATTTTTAAAATGCATAATTGGAGTAAATGCAGATTCAGGCATACTAATTAATTATTGAAGTCAAGAATATTAAGTTATTGGGTAGAATTTAATGGCACTATTTAAAAGTCATGACATTTTGTTTGATGTGCTGGGCCTAATTTATATGTAAATATAGGCTCTGTCGTATTGCCTAGATATTTAAGTACTGTCTTAATGATTTATTCTAGGAAACTGATGTATATCTCTGCTTGAACATTGTACTTGAACTCTGTAAAACTATTTTAGTATGTATATTTCGTAAAATAAAAAGAAGAGGCACAGTGATTTTGGAAACGCTCTGGTTGAAATAGGTTCTAAAAATGCTGAGATATGTAATTATCATCATTTTTCAGTAAAGTTAGTTTTGCACCAACTCTGGAGTTTTGTAGAATTAGCAGCTGAAATGAGCACACCAGAGACTTTTATGATGACCTGCAGTAGTTAAGAA
>JASSZA010000204.1:0-28671 GCA_031835075.1 Saguinus oedipus
ACGCATAGCAGAGCAGATTGAAAGATAAGTTTCTTGTGTGTTTTAGGCAGTGTTATACTGCTATATTGTTTTATGCGGGAATACTGCTGGAAATGCCGGTTTTGAGATTCTCCACAGAAAGCGTTTACAAACTACAGATTCAACACACCAGCTTAATTCTGCAAGTTGAATGCATACAGTGACAACCGTTTTGTTAGATAGCTCCGTTTCCGTTTTAGAACCAGAGGGTCCTCATTACAGCCTATACCACCATTCACTCAGGAATGTTTAAACGCAGCTCTAAGCAGAAAAGTGTTTCCAACTCCTGAATCTAAAGGGAGATTTAACTCACTTAGCCGAACGAACGCACTGCACAGCAGATTGAAGGAAACATTTTTTATGTGTTTTAGGCAGAGTTTTACTGCTATTTCGTTATATGCGGGAATACTGCTGAAAATGCCTCTTTTGAGATTTCTCCACAGAAAGCCTTTCCAGACTTCCTTTTCAACACACGAGTTTAACTCTGGAAGTTGAATGCACACATTGACAACCGTTGTGTTAGATAGCTCCGTTTTGGTTTTAGAATCAGATAGTTCTCATCACAGCATATACTTCCATTCACTCATGAATGTCTAAACGCATCTCTTAGCAGAAACGTGTTTCTAACTCCTGAATCTAAACGGAGATTTAACACACTTAGCTGAACAAACGCACAGCAGAGCAGATTGAAGGATACGTTTCTTCTTTGCTTTAGGCAGAGATATACTGCTATTTCGTTATATGCGGGAATACTGCTGGAAATGCCTGTTTTGAGATTTCTCCACAGAAAGCATTTTCAGACTTCCCCTACAACACACGAGTTTATCTCTGGAAGTTGAATGCACTCATTGACAACAGTTCTGTTAGTTAGCTCCCTTTTGCTTTTACAACCAGATAGTTCTCATTAGAGGATATTCTCCCATTCACTCAGGAATGTCCAAACATAGCTCTTACCAGAAAAGTGTTTCCAACTCTTGAATTAAAAGGGAGATTCATCTCAATTAGCTGAACAAACGCACAGCAGAGCGGATTGAACGATAAGGTTCTTCTGTGTTTTAGGCAGAGTTTTACTGGTATTTCGTTATATGCGGGAATGATGCTGGAAATGCCGGTTTTGAGATTCTTCACAGAAAGCGTTACAAAACTACTGCTTCAACACACCAG
Organism: Saguinus oedipus; assembly: GCA_031835075.1. Lineage (NCBI taxonomy): Eukaryota > Metazoa > Chordata > Mammalia > Primates > Cebidae > Saguinus > Saguinus oedipus. The sequence goes on from JASSZA010000204.1 coordinate 1,183, forward strand.
CTTAACTCTGTAAGTTGAATGTACACATTGACAACCGTTCTGTTAGATAGCTCCGTTTTGGTTGTATAACAAGAGAGTTCTCATCACAGCATATACTCCCATTCACTCAGGAATGTCCAAACGCAGCTCTTACCAAAAACGTGTTTCTAACTCCTGAATCTAAAGGGAGATTTAACTCACTTAGCTGAACAAACGGACAGCAGTGTAGATTGAAGGATACGGTGTTTTTCTGTTTTAGGCAGAGTTTTTCTGCTATATCTTTGTTTTCACGAATACTGCTGGAAATACCTGTTTTTAGATTTATCCACAGAAAGCGTTTCCAGATTTCTCCTTCAAAATACTAGATTCTTTCTGGAAGTTGAATGCACACGTTGACAACCGTTCTGTTAGATAGCTCCGTTTTGGTTTTAGAACCAGATCATTCTCCTTACAGCATATAATCCCATTCACTCAGGAATGTCCAAACGCAGAACTTTCAAGAAACGTGTTTCTAACTCCTGAATCTAAAGAGAGAATTAACTCACTTAGCTGAACAAACGCACAGTAGAGCAATTTGAAGTATCCGTTTCCTCTGTGTTTTAGGCAGAATTTTACTGCTATTTCGTTATATGCGGCAATACTGCTGGAAATGTTTGTTTTGAGATCTCTCCACAGAAAGCATTTCCAGACTTCCCCTTCGACACAAGAGTTTTACTCTGTAAGATGAATGCACGCATTGACGACCGTTCTGTTAGGTAGCTCCGTTTTGGTTTTAGAAGCATGTAGTTTTCCTTACAGCATATACTCCCATTCATTCAGGAATGTCCAAACGGAGATCTTACCGGAAACGTGTTTCTACCTCCTGAATCTGGAGGGAGATTTACCTCACTTAGCTGAACAAACTATCCACAGAGCAGATTGAAGGATCGGTTTATTATTGTGTGTTTTAGGCAGAGTTATACTGCTATTTCGTTATAGGCGGGAATACTGCTGGAAATGCCTGTTTTGAGATTTCTCCACAGAGAGCGTTTCCAGACTTCCCCTTCAACACAGGAGTTTAACTCTGGAAGTTGAATGCACACATTGACAGCCATTCTGTTAGATAGCTCTATTTTGCTTTTAGAAAGATATATTTCTCAATACAACCTGTACTCCCATACACTCAAGGATATCCAAATGAAGCTTTTATTAGAACCGTGTTTCTAACTCCTGAATCTAAACATAGATGTAACTCATTTAGTTGAACAAACACAGAGCACACCAGATTGTAGCATACGTTTCTTCTGGGTTTCAGAATCAGTCTTACTGCTGTTCGTTATATGCGGGTATTTGGCTGGATATGCCTGTTTTGATATTTTTCACTGAAAGTGTTTCCAAACTGCTGCATAAACACATGAGTTTGACTTCATAGGTTGAATTTACACATCGACAGCCATTTTGTAAGATAGCTCCATTTTGGTTTTTGAACCAGATATTTCTCATTACAGCCTGTAATCCCATTCACTAAGGAATATCCAAACGCAGCTTTTACTAGAAACGTGTTTCTAACTCCTGAATCTCAACATAGATGTAACTCACTTAGTTGAACAAAGGCACAGCTGAGCATATAGTAGGATATGGTACTTCTGTGTTTCAGAGGAAGGCTTGTTGCTCTTCATTGTATGCAGGTATTTGGCTGGAAACGCCTGTTTTGAAATTCTTTACAGAAAGCATTTTTAAACTGCTGCATAAACACATGAGTTTATCTTGTAAGTGGAATGCACACATTGACAACCATTCTGTTATTCAGCTCCGTTTTGTTTTTATGACCAGATATTTCTCATTACAGCCTGTACTCCCATTCACTCAGGAATATCCAAATGCAGCTTTTACTAGAAACGTGTTTCTAACTCCTGAATCTAAAGAGAGAGGTAACTCACTTCGTGGAACATATGCACAGCAGGGCAGATTGTAGTATAAGGTTCTTCTGTGTTTCAGAAGCAGTCTTACTTCTATTCATTATATGCGGGTATTTGGCTGGAAATGACTGTTTTGAGATTCTGCCCGGAGAGCCTTTGCAAACTGCTGCATAAACACATGAGTTTAGCTCCGTAATTTGAATGCACAGATTGACAAGCATTCTGTTATTTAGCTCCGTTTTGGTTTTAGGACCAGATATTTCTCATTACAGCCTGTCCTCCCATTCACTCAGGAATATCCAAATGCAGCTTTTACTAGAAACGTGTTTCTAACTCCAGAATCTAAAGGGACATTTAACTCACTTAGCTGAACAAACGCACAGCAAAGCAGATTGACCGATCTGTTTCTTCTGTGTTTTAGGCAGAGTTTTACTGCTATTTCGTTATATGCGGGAAGACTGCTGGAAATGCCTGTTTTGAGTTTTCTCCACAGAAAGCATTTTCAGACTTCCCCTTCAGCACACGAGTTTATCTGTGGACGCTGAATGCACTCATTGACAACCGTTCTGTTAGATTGCTCCGTTTTGGTGTTACAACAAGATAGGTCTCTCACAGCATATACTCCCATTCACTTAGGAATGTCCAAACGCAGCACTTTCAAGAAACGTGTTTCTAACACCTGAATCTAAAGAGAGATTTAACTCACTTAGCTGAACAAACGCACAGCAGACAAGATTGAAGGATACATTTCCTCTGTGTTTTAGGCAGAGTTTTACTGCTATTTCGTTATATGCGGGAATACTGCTGGAAATGTTTGTTTTGAGATTTCCCCACAGAAAGCATTTCCAGGTTCCCCTTCGACACAAATGTTTTACTCCGTACGATGAATGCACGCATTGACGACCGTTCTGTTAGATAGCTCCGTTTTGGTTTTAGAACCACGTAGTTTTCCTTACAGCATATACTCCCATTCACTCAGGAATGTCCAAACGCAGCTCTTACCAGAAACGTGTTTCTAACTCCTGAATCTAGAGGGAGATTTAACTCACTCAGCTGAAGAAACGCACCGCAGAGAAGATTGAAGGATAGGTTTATTATTGTGTGTTTTTGGCAGAGTTTTACTGCTATTTCGTTATAGGCGGGAATACTGCTGGAAATCCGTGTTGTGAGATTTCTCCACAGAAAGCCTTTCCAGACTTCCTTTGCAACACACGAGTTTAACTCCGGAAGTTGAATGCACACATTGACAGCCGTTGTGTTAGATAGCTCCGTTTTGCTTTTAGAACCAGATAGTTCTCATCACAGCATATACTACCATTCACTCAGGAATGTCCAAACACAGCTCTTACCAGAAACGTGTTTCTAACTCCTGAATCTAAAGGGAGTTTTAACACACTTAGCTGAACAAACGGACAGCAGAGCAGATTGAAGGTTATGTTTCTTCTTTGCTTTAGGCAGAATTTTATTGCTATTTCGTTATATGCGGGAATACTGCTGGAAATGCCTGTTTTGAGATTTCTCCACAGAAAGCATTTTCAGACTTCCCCTTCCACACACGAGTTTAACTCTGGAAGTTGAATGCACACATTGACAACAGTTCTGTTAGTTAGCTGCCTTTTGTTTTAGAACCAGATAGTTCTCATTAGAGGATATAAACCCATTTGCTCAGGAATGCCCAAACATAGCTCTTACCAGAAATGTGTTTCTAAGTCTTGAATCTAAAGGGAGATTTATCTCAATTAGCTGAACAAACGCACAGCAGAGCGGATTGAAGGATACGGTTCTTCTGTGTTTTAGGCAGAGTTTTACTGCTATTTCGTTATATGCGGGAATGCTGCTGGAAATTTCGGTTTCGAGATTCTTCACAGAAAGTGTTTCAAAACTACTTCTTCAACACACCAGCATAACTCTGTAGGTGAATGCACACTTTGACAACCGTTCTGTTAGATAGCTCCGTTTTGGTTCTATAACAAGAGAGTTCTCATCACAGCATATAATGCCATTCACTCAGGAATGTCCAAACGCAGCTCTTACCAAAAACGTGTTTCTAACTCCTGAATCTAAAGGGAGATTTAACTCACTTAGCTGAACAAACGCACAGCAGAGTAGATTGAAAGATACGTTTTTTGTGTGTGTTTTTGGCAGAGATTTTCTGCTATATCTTTGTTTGCGTGAATACAGCTGGAAATACCTGTTTTTAGATTTATCCACAGAAAGCGTTTACAGATTTCCCCTTCAACATACTAGATTATCTGTGGAAGTTGAATGCACACGTTGACAACCGTTCTGTTAGATAGCTCCGTTTTGGTTTTAGAACCAGATAATTCTCCTTACAGCATATACTCCCATTCACTCAGGAATGTCCAAATGCAGCTCTTACCAGAAATGTGTTTCTAACTCCTGAATCTAAAGGGAGATTTAACTCAATTAGCTGAACAATCGCACAGCAGTGCAGATTGAAGGATACGATTCCTCTGTGTTTTCGGCAGAGTTTTACTGCTATTTCGTTATATGCGGGAAGACTGCTGGAAATGCCTGTTTTGAGTTTTCTCCACAGAAAGCATTTTCACACTTCCCCTTCAGCACACGAGTTTATCTGTGGACACTGAATGCACTCATTGACAACCGTTCTGTTAGATTGCTCCGTTTTGGTTTTACAACAAGATAGGTCTCTTACAGCATATACTCCCATTCACTTAGGAATGTCCAAACGCAGCACTTACAAGAAACGTGATTCTAACTCCTGAATCTAAAGAGAGATTTAACTGACTTAGCTGAACAAACGCACAGCAGACAAGATTGAAGGATACATTTCCTCTGTGTTTTAGGCAGAGTTTTACTGCTCTTTCGTTATATGCAGGAATACTGCTGGAAATGTTTGTTTGGAGATTTCCCCACAGAAAGCATTTCCAGGTTCCCCTTCGACACAAATGCTTTGCTCTGTAAGATGAATGCACGCATTGACGACCGTTCTGTTAGATAGCTCCGTTTTGGTTTTAGAACCACGTAGTTTTCCTTACAGCATATACTCCCATTCACTCAGGAATGTCCAAACGCAGCTCTTACTAGAAACCTGTTTCTAACTCCTGAATCTAGAGGGAGATTTAACTCACTTAGCTGAACAAACGCACCGCAGAGCAGATTGAAGGATAGGTTTATTATTGTGTGTTTTTGGCAGAGTTCTACTGCTATTTCGTTATAGGCGGGAATACTGCTGGAAATGCCTGTTTTGAGATTTCTCCACAGAGAGCGTTTCCAGACTTCCCCTTCAACACAGGAGTTTAACTCTGGAAGTTGAATGCACACATTGACAGCCATTCTGTTAGATAGCTCTATTTTGCTTTTAGAAAGAGATTATTTCTCAATAAAACCTGGACTCCCATACACTCAAAGATATCCAAATGAAGCTTTTACTAGAACCGTGTTTCTAACTCCTGAATCTAAACATTGATGTAACTCGTTTAGTTGAACAAACACACAGCAGACCAGATTGTAGCTTACATTTCTTCTGTGTTTCAGAATCAGTATTACTGCTGTTCCTTATATGCGGGTATTTGGCTGGATATGCCTGTTTTGATATTTTTCACTGAAAGTGTTTCCTAACTGCTGCATAAACACATGAGTTCGACTTCATAAGTTTAATGCACAGGTTGACAGCCATTCTGTAAGATAGCTCCGTTTTGGATTTTTGAACCAGATATTTCTCATTACAGCCTGTAATCCCATTCACTAAGGAATATCCAAACGCAGCTTTTACTAGAAACGTGTTTCTAACTCCTGAATCTAAACATAGATGTAACCCACTTAGTTGAACAAAGGCACAGCTGAGCATATAGTAGGATATGTTACTTCTGGGTTTCAGAGGAAGTCTTGTTGCTTTTCATTGTATGCAGGTATTTGGCTGGAAACGCCTGTTTTGAAATTCATTACAGAAAGCATTTTTAAACTGCTGCATAAACACATGAGTTTATCTTGTCAGTGGAATGCACACATTGACAACCATTCTGTTATTCAGCTCCGTTTCGTTTTTATGGCCAGATATTTCTCATTACAGCCTGTACTCCCATTCACTCAGGAATATCCAAATGCAGCTTTTACTAGAAACGTGTTTCTAACTCCTGAATCTAAACATAGATGTAACTCACTTCCTGGAACATATGCACAGCAGGGCAGATTGTAGTATAAGGTTATTCTGTGTTTCAGAAGCAGTCTTACGTCTATTCATTATATGCGGGTATTTGGCTGGAAATGACTGTTTTGAGATTCTGCCCGGAGAGCCTTTGCAAACTGCTGCATAAACACATGAGTTTAACTCCGTAATTTGAATGCACAGATTGACAAGCATTCTGTTATTTAGCTCCGTTTTGGTTTTAGGACCAGATATTTCTCATTACAGCCTGTCCTCCCATTTACTCAGGAATATCCAAATGCAGATTTTACTAGAAACGTGTTTCTAACTCCTGAATCTAAAGGGACATTTAACTCACTTAGCTGAACAAACGCACAGCGGAACAGATTGACCGATCTGTTTCTTCTGTGTTTTAGGCAGAGTTTTACTGCTATTTTGTTATATGCGGGAAGACTGCTGGAAATGCCTGTTTGGAGTTTTCTCCAAAGAAAGCATTTTCAGACTTCCCCTTCAGCACAGGAGTTTATCTGTGGACGCTGAATGCACTCATTGACAACCATTCTGTTAGATTCCTCCGTTTTGGTTTTAGAACCAGATAGTTCTCATCACAGCGTATACTCCCATTCACTCAAGAATGTCTAAACACAGCTCTTACCAGAAACGTGTTTCTAACTCCTGAATCTAAAGGGAGATTTAACACACTTAGCTGAACAAACGCACAGCAGAGCAGATTGAAGGATACGTTTCTTCTTTGCTTTAGGCAGAGTTTTACTGCTATTTCAGTATATGCGGGAATACTGCTGGAAATGCCTGTTTTGAGATTTCTCCACAGAAAGCATTTTCAGACTTCCCCTTCAACACACGACTTTAACTCTGGAAGTTGAATGAACACATTGACAACAGTTCTGTTGGTTAGCTCCCTTTTGCTTTTACAACCAGATAGTTCTCATTAGAGGATATTCTCCCATTCACTCAGGAATGTCCAAACATAGCTCTTACCAAAAATGTGTTTCTAAGTCCTGAATTAAAAGGGAGATTTATCTCAATTAGCTGAAGAAACGCACAGCAGAGCGGATTGAAGGATACGGTTATTCTGTGTTTTCGGCAGAGTTTTACTGCTATTTCGTTATATGCGGGAATGCTGCTGGAAATGCCGGTTTTGAGATTCTTCACAGAAAGCCTTTCAAAACTACTTCTTCAACACACCAGCTTAACTCTGTAAGTTGAATGCACACATTGACAACCGTTCTGTTAGATAGCTCCCTTTTGGTTTTAGAACAGGAGAGTTCTCATTACAGCCTATACTCCCATTCACTCAAAAATGTCCAAACGCTGATACGACCAGAAACGTGTTTCAGTCTCCTGAATCTAAAGGGCGATTAAATTCACATAGCTGAACAGACGCACAGCAGAGCAGATTGAAAGATCCGTTTCTTCTGTGTTTTAGGCACAGTTTTACTGCTATTTCGTTACATGCGGGAATACTGCTGGAAATGCCTGTTTTGAGATTCTCCAGAGAAAGATTTTCCAAACTACTGCCTCAACACACCAGCTTAACTCTGGAAGTTGAATGCACACATTGACAACCGTTCTGTTAGATAGCTCCGATTCGGTTTTAGAACCAGAGGGTTCTCATTACAGCCTATACCCCCATTCACTCAGGAATGTTTAAACGCAGCTCTAACCAGAAAAGTGTTTCCAACTCTTGAATCTAAAGGGAGATTTAACTCAGCTGAACGAACGCACTGCATAGCAGATTGAAGGAAACGTTTTTTCTGTGTTTTAGGCAGAGTTTTACTGCTATTTCGTTATATGCGGGAATACTGCTGAAAATGCCTGTTTTGAGATTCTCCACAGAAAACGTTTCCAATCTACTGCCTGAACACACGGGCTTAACTTTGAAAGTTGAATGCGCACATTGACAACCGTTCTGTTATATAGCTTTGTTTTTGTTTTAGAAGCAGAGACTTGTCATAAGAGCCTACACTCCCATTAACTCAGGATTTTCCAAACCCAGCCCTTACCAGGAACCTGTTTCTACCTCCTGAATCTAAAGGGAGATTTAACTCACTTAGCTGAACAAACGCACAGCAGAGCAGATTGAAAAATACGTTTCTTGTGTGTTTTAGAGAGAGTTTTACTGCTGTTTCGTTATATGCGGGAATACTGCTGAAAATGCCTGTTTTGAGAGTCTCCACAAAAAGCGTTTCCAAACTACTGCTTCAACACACCAGCTTAACTCTGTAAGATGAATGCACACATTGACAACCGTTCTGTTAGATAGTTCCGTTTTCGTTTTAGAACCTGAGATTTCTCATTACACCCTATACTGCCATTCACTCAGGAATGTCCAAACGCACCTCTGACCAGAAACCTGTTTCTAACTGCTGAATCTAAAGGGAGATTTAACTCACTTAGCTGAACAAACGCACAGCAGTGCAGATTGAAGGATACGTTTCCTCTGTGTTTTTGGCAGAGTTTTACTGCTATTTCGTTATATGCGGGAATACTGCTGGAAATGCGTGTTGTGAGATTTCACCACAGAAAGCCTTTCCAGACTTCCTTTTCAACACACGAGTTTAACTCTGGAAGTTGAATGCACACATTGACAACCGTTCTGTTAGATAGCTCTGTTTTGCTTTTAGAACCAGATACTTCTCATCACAGCATATACTCCCATTCACTCAGGAATGTCCAAACGAAGCTCTTACCAGGAACGTGTTTGTAACTCCTTAATCTAAAGTGAGATTTAACACACTTAGCTGAACAAACGCACAGCAGAGCAGATTGAAGGATACGTTTCTTCTTTGCTTTAGGCAGAGATTTACTGCTATTTCATTATATGCGGGAATACTGCTGGAAATGCCTGTTTTGAGATTTCTCCACAGAAAGCATTTTCAGACTTACCCTACAACACACGAGTTTAACTCTGGAAGTTGAATGCACACATTGACAACAGTTCTGTTCGTTAGCTCCCTTTTCCTTTTATAACCAGATTGTTCTCATTAGAGGATATTCTTCCATTCACTCAGGAATATCCAAACATAGGTCTTACCAGAAATGTGTTTCTAACTCTTGAATTAAAAGGGAGATTTATCTCAATTAGCTGAACAAACGCACAGCAGAGCAGATTGAAGGATAAGGTTCTTCTGTGTTTTAGGCAGAGTTTTACAGCTATTTCGTTATATGCGGGAATGCTGCTGGAAATGCCGGTTTTGAGATTGTTCACAGAAAGCGTTTCAAAACTACTGCTTCAACACACCAGCTTAACTCTGTAAGTTGAATGCACACATTGACAACCGTTCTGTTAGATAGCTCCGTTTTTGTTTTATAACAAGAGAGTTCTCATCACAGAATATACTCCCATTCACTCAGGAATGTCCAAACGCAGCTCTTACCAAAAACGTGTTTCTAACTCCTGAATCTAAAGGGAGTTTTAACTCACTTAGCTGAACAAACGCACAGCAGAGTAGATTGAAGGATACGTTTTTTTTGTGTTTTAGGCAGAGTTTATCTGCTATATCTTTGTTTGCATGATTACTGCTGGAAATGCGTGTTTTGATATTTCTCGACAGAAAGCCTTTCCAGACTTCCGTTTCAAAACACGAGTTTAATTCTTGAAGTTGAATGCACACATTGACAACCGTTTTGTTAGATAGCTCCGTTTTGGTTTTAGAACCAGATAGTTCTCTTTACAGCATATACTCCCAATCACTCAGAAATGTCCAAATGCAGCTGTTACCAAAAACGTGTTTCTACCTCCTGAATCTAAAGGGAGATTTAACTCACTTAGCTGAACAAATGCACAGCAGAGCAGATGGAAAAATATGTTTCTTCTGTGTTTTAGGCAGAGTTTTACTGCTATTTCGTTATATGCGGGATTACTGCTGGAAATGCCTGCTATGAGATTTCTCCACAGAAAGCGTTTCCAAACTACTGCTTCAACACACGAATTTAACTTTGTAAGTTGAATGCACACATTGACAACTGTTCTGTTAGATAGCTCCGTTTTGTTTTTAGAATCAGATAATTCTTCCTACAGCATATAATTCCATTCACTCAGGTATGTCCAAACGCAGCTCTTACCAGAAATGTGTTTCTAACCTCTGAATCTAAAGGGTAATTTAACTCACTTAGCTGATCAAACGCACAGCAGAGCAGATTGAAGGATCTGTTTCTTCTGTGTTTTAGGCCGAGTTTTACTGCTATTTCGTTATATGCGGGATTACTGCTGGAAATGCCTGCTATGAGATTTCTCCACAGAAAGCGTTTTCAAACTACTGCTTCAACACACAGGTTTAACTCTGTAAGTTGAATGAACACATTGACAACAGTTCTGTTAGTTAGCTCCCTTTTGCTTTTACAACCAGATAGTTCTCATTAGAGGATATTCTCCCATTCACTCAGGAATGTCCAAACATAGGTCTTACCAAAAATGTGTTTCTAACTCTTGAATTAAAGGGGAGATTTACCTCAATTAGCTGAACAAAAGCACAGCAGAGTGGATTGAAGGATAAGGTTATTCTGTGTTTTAGGCAGAGTTTTACTGCTATTTCGTTATATGCGGGAATGCTGCTGGAAATGCCGGTTTTGAGATTCTTCACAGAAAGCGTTTCAAAACTACTGCTTCAACACGCCAGCTAACTCTCTAAGTTGAATGCACACATTGAAAACCGTTCTGTTAGATAGCTCAGTTTCGGTTTTATAACAAGAGAGTTCTCATCACAGCATGTACTCCCATTCATTCAGCAATGTCCAAACGCAGCTCTTACCAAAAACGTGTTTCTAACTCCTGAATCTAAAGGGAGATTTAACTCACTTAGCTGAACAAATGCATAGAAGAGTAGATTGAAGGATACGTATATTTTTTTGGGTTTTAGGCAGAGATTTTCTGCTATATCTTTGTTTGCGTGAATACAGCTGGAAATACATGTTTTAAGATTTATCCACAGAAAGCGTTTCCAGATTTCCCCTTCAACATACTAGATTATCTCTGGAAGTTGAATGCACACGGTGACAACCGTTCTGTTAGATAGCTCCGTTTTGGTTTTAGAACCAGATAATTCTCCTTACAGCATATACTCCCATTCACTCAGGAATGTCCAAATGCAGCTCTTACCAGAAATGTGTTTCTAACTCCTGAATCTTAAGGGAGATTTAACTCACTTAGCTGAACAAACGCACAGCAGAGAAGATTGAAGGATACGATCCTCTGTGTTTTAGGCAGAGTTTTACTGCTATTGCGTTATATGCGGGAATACTGCTGGAAATGCCTGTTTTGAGTTTTCTCCACAGAAAGCGTTTTCAGACTTCCCCTTCAGCACACGGGTTTATCTGTGGACACTGAATGCACGCATTGACAACCGTTCTGTTAGATTGCTCCGTTTTGGTTTTGGAATCAGAGAGTTCTCATTACAGCCTATTCTCCCATTAACTCAGCAATGTCCAAACGCAGCTCTTGCCAGACACGGTTTTCTAACTCCTGAATCTAAAGGGAGATTTAACTCACTTAGCTGAAAAAACGCATAGCAGAGCAGATTGAAAGATAAGTTTCTTGTGTGTTTTAGGCAGTGTTATACTGCTATATCGTTTTATGCGGGAATACTGCTGGAAATTCCGGTTTTGAGATTCTCCACAGAAAGCGTTTACAAACTACAGATTCAACACACCAGCTTAATTCTGCAAGTTGAATGCACACAGTGACAACCGTTTTGTTAGATAGCTCCGTTTCCGTTTTAGAACCAGAGGGTTCTCATTACAGCCTATACCACCATTCACTCAGGAATGTTTAAATGCAGCTCTAACCAGAAAAGTGTTTCCAACTCCTGAATCTAAAGGGAGATTTAACTCACTTAGCCGGACGGACGCACTGCACAGCAGATTGAAGGAAACATTTTTCTGTGTTTTAGGCAGAGTTTTACTGCTATTTCGTTATATGCGGGAATACTGCTGAAAATGCCTGTTTTGAGATTTTTCCACAGAAAGCCTTTCCAGACTTCCTTTTCAACACACGAGTTTAACTCTGGAAGTTGAATGCACACATTGACAACAGTTGTGTTAGATAGCTCCGTTTTGCTTTTAGAACCAGATAGTTCTCATCACAGCATATACTTCCATTCACTCAGGAATGTCTAAACGCAGCTCTTACCAGAAACGTGTCTCTAAATCCTGAATCTAAAGGGAGATTTAACTCACTTAGCTGAACAAACGGACAGCAGAGTAGATTGAAGGATACATTTTTGTGTTTTAGGCAGAGTTTTTCTGCTGTATCTTTGTTGTCACGAATACTGCTGGAAATACCTGTTTTTAGATTTAACCACAGAAAGCGTTTCCAGATTTCTCCTTCAAAGTACTAGATTATTTCTGGAAGTTGAATGCACATGTTGACAACCGTTGTGTTAGATAGCTCCGTTTTGGTTTTAGAACCAGATCATTCTCCTTACAGCATATAATCCCATTCACTCAGGAATGTCCAAACGCAGAACTTTCAAGAAACGTGTTTCTAACTCCTGAATCTAAAGAGAGAATTAACTCACTTAGCTGAACAAACGCACAGTAGAGCAAATTGAAGTATCCGTTTCCTCTGTGTTTTAGGCAGAATTTTACTGCTATTTCGTTATATGCGGCAATACTGCTGGAAATGTTTGTTTTGAGATCTCTCCACAGAAAGCATTTCCAGACTTCCCCTTCGACACAAGAGTTTTACTCTGTAAGATGAATGCACGCATTGACGACCGTTCTGTTAGGTAGCTCCGTTTTGGTTTTAGAAGCATGTAGTTTTCCTTACAGCATATACTCCCATTCATTCAGGAATGTCCAAACGGAGATCTTACCGGAAACGTGTTTCTACCTCCTGAATCTGGAGGGAGATTTACCTCACTTAGCTGAACAAACTATCCACAGAGCAGATTGAAGGATCGGTTTATTATTGTGTGTTTTAGGCAGAGTTATACTGCTATTTCGTTATAGGCGGGAATACTGCTGGAAATGCCTGTTTTGAGATTTCTCCACAGAGAGCGTTTCCAGACTTCCCCTTCAACACAGGAGTTTAACTCTGGAAGTTGAATGCACACATTGACAGCCATTCTGTTAGATAGCTCTATTTTGCTTTTAGAAAGATATATTTCTCAATACAACCTGTACTCCCATACACTCAAGGATATCCAAATGAAGCTTTTATTAGAACCGTGTTTCTAACTCCTGAATCTAAACATAGATGTAACTCATTTAGTTGAACAAACACACAGCACACCAGATTGTAGCATACGTTTCTTCTGGGTTTCAGAATCAGTCTTACTGCTGTTCGTTATATGCGGGTATTTGGCTGGATATGCCTGTTTTGATATTTTTCACTGAAAGTGTTTCCAAACTGCTGCATAAACACATGAGTTTGACTTCATAGGTTGAATTTACACATCGACAGCCATTTTGTAAGATAGCTCCATTTTGGTTTTTGAACCAGATATTTCTCATTACAGCCTGTAATCCCATTCACTAAGGAATATCCAAACGCAGCTTTTACTAGAAACGTGTTTCTAACTCCTGAATCTCAACATAGATGTAACTCACTTAGTTGAACAAAGGCACAGCTGAGCATATAGTAGGATATGGTACTTCTGTGTTTCAGAGGAAGGCTTGTTGCTCTTCATTGTATGCAGGTACTTGGCTGGAAACCCCTGTATTGAAATTCTTTACAGAAAGCATTTTTAAACTGCTGAATAAACACATGAGTTTATCTTGTAAGTGGAATGCACACATTGACAACCATTCTGTTATTCAGCTCCGTTTCGTTTTTATGACCAGATATTTCTCATTACAGCCTGTACTCCCATTCACTCAGGAATATCCAAATGCAGCTTTTACTAGAAACGTGTTTCTAACTCCTGAATCTAAAGAGAGAGGTAACTCACTTCGTGGAACATATGCACAGCAGGGCAGATTGTAGTATAAGGTTCTTCTGTGTTTCAGAAGCAGTCTTACTTCTATTCATTATATGCGGGTATTTGGCTGGAAATGACTGTTTTGAGATTCTGCCCGGAGAGCCTTTGCAAACTGCTGCATAAACACATGAGTTTAACTCCGTAATTTGAATGCACAGATTGACAAGCATTCTGTTATTTAGCTCCGTTTTGGTTTTAGGACCAGATATTTCTCATTACAGCCTGTCCTCCCATTCACTCAGGAATATCCAAATGCAGCTTTTACTAGAAACGTGTTTCTAACTCCAGAATCTAAAGGGACATTTAACTCACTTAGCTGAACAAACGCACAGCAAAGCAGATTGACCGATCTGTTTCTTCTGTGTTTTAGGCAGAGTTTTACTGCTATTTCGTTATATGCGGGAAGACTGCTGGAAATGCCTGTTTTGAGTTTTCTCCACAGAAAGCATTTTCAGACTTCCCCTTCAGCACACGAGTTTATCTGTGGACGCTGAATGCACTCATTGACAACCGTTCTGTTAGATTGCTCCGTTTTGGTGTTACAACAAGATAGGTCTCTCACAGCATATACTCCCATTCACTTAGGAATGTCCAAACGCAGCACTTTCAAGAAACGTGTTTCTAACACCTGAATCTAAAGAGAGATTTAACTCACTTAGCTGAACAAACGCACAGCAGACAAGATTGAAGGATACATTTCCTCTGTGTTTTAGGCAGAGTTTTACTGCTATTTCGTTATATGCGGGAATACTGCTGGAAATGTTTGTTTTGAGATTTCCCCACAGAAAGCATTTCCAGGTTCCCCTTCGACACAAATGTTTTACTCCGTACGATGAATGCACGCATTGACGACCGTTCTGTTAGATAGCTCCGTTTTGGTTTTAGAACCACGTAGTTTTCCTTACAGCATATACTCCCATTCACTCAGGAATGTCCAAACGCAGCTCTTACCAGAAACGTGTTTCTAACTCCTGAATCTAGAGGGAGATTTAACTCACTCAGCTGAAGAAACGCACCGCAGAGAAGATTGAAGGATAGGTTTATTATTGTGTGTTTTTGGCAGAGTTTTACTGCTATTTCGTTATAGGCGGGAATACTGCTGGAAATCCGTGTTGTGAGATTTCTCCACAGAAAGCCTTTCCAGACTTCCTTTGCAACACACGAGTTTAACTCCGGAAGTTGAATGCACACATTGACAACCGTTGTGTTAGATAGCTCCGTTTTGCTTTTAGAACCAGATAGTTCTCATCACAGCATATACTACCATTCACTCAGGAATGTCCAAACGCAGCTCTTACCAGAAACGTGTTTCTAACTCCTGAATCTAAAGGGAGTTTTAACACACTTAGCTGAACAAACGGACAGCAGAGCAGATTGAAGGTTATGTTTCTTCTTTGCTTTAGGCAGAATTTTATTGCTATTTCGTTATATGCGGGAATACTGCTGGAAATGCCTGTTTTGAGATTTCTCCACAGAAAGCATTTTCAGACTTCCCCTTCCACACACGAGTTTAACTCTGGAAGTTGAATGCACACATTGACAACAGTTCTGTTAGTTAGCTGCCTTTTGTTTTAGAACCAGATAGTTCTCATTAGAGGATATAAACCCATTTGCTCAGGAATGCCCAAACATAGCTCTTACCAGAAATGTGTTTCTAAGTCTTGAATCTAAAGGGAGATTTATCTCAATTAGCTGAACAAACGCACAGCAGAGCGGATTGAAGGATACGGTTCTTCTGTGTTTTAGGCAGAGTTTTACTGCTATTTCGTTATATGCGGGAATGCTGCTGGAAATTTCGGTTTCGAGATTCTTCACAGAAAGCGTTTCAAAACTACTTCTTCAACACACCAGCATAACTCTGTAAGGTGAATGCACACTTTGACAACCGTTCTGTTAGATAGCTCCGTTTTGGTTCTATAACAAGAGAGTTCTCATCACAGCATATAATGCCATTCACTCAGGAATGTCCAAACGCAGCTCTTACCAAAAACGTGTTTCTAACTCCTGAGTCTAAAGGGAGATTTAACTCACTTAGCTGAACAAACGCACAGCAGAGTAGATTGAAAGATACGTTTTTTGTGTGTGTTTTTGGCAGAGATTTTCTGCTATATCTTTGTTTGCGTGAATACAGCTGGAAATACCTGTTTTTAGATTTATCCACAGAAAGCGTTTACAGATTTCCCCTTCAACATACTAGATTATCTGTGGAAGTTGAATGCACACGTTGACAACCGTTCTGTTAGATAGCTCCGTTTTGGTTTTAGAACCAGATAATTCTCCTTACAGCATATACTCCCATTCACTCAGGAATGTCCAAATGCAGCTCTTACCAGAAATGTGTTTCTAACTCCTGAATCTAAAGGGAGATTTAACTCAATTAGCTGAACAATCGCACAGCAGTGCAGATTGAAGGATACGATTCCTCTGTGTTTTCGGCAGAGTTTTACTGCTATTTCGTTATATGCGGGAAGACTGCTGGAAATGCCTGTTTTGAGTTTTCTCCACAGAAAGCATTTTCACACTTCCCCTTCAGCACACGAGTTTATCTGTGGACACTGAATGCACTCATTGACAACCGTTCTGTTAGATTGCTCCGTTTTGGTTTTACAACAAGATAGGTCTCTTACAGCATATACTCCCATTCACTTAGGAATGTCCAAACGCAGCACTTACAAGAAACGTGATTCTAACTCCTGAATCTAAAGAGAGATTTAACTGACTTAGCTGAACAAACGCACAGCAGACAAGATTGAAGGATACATTTCCTCTGTGTTTTAGGCAGAGTTTTACTGCTCTTTCGTTATATGCAGGAATACTGCTGGAAATGTTTGTTTGGAGATTTCCCCACAGAAAGCATTTCCAGGTTCCCCTTCGACACAAATGCTTTGCTCTGTAAGATGAATGCACGCATTGACGACCGTTCTGTTAGATAGCTCCGTTTTGGTTTTAGAACCACGTAGTTTTCCTTACAGCATATACTCCCATTCACTCAGGAATGTCCAAACGCAGCTCTTACTAGAAACCTGTTTCTAACTCCTGAATCTAGAGGGAGATTTAACTCACTTAGCTGAACAAACGCACCGCAGAGCAGATTGAAGGATAGGTTTATTATTGTGTGTTTTTGGCAGAGTTCTACTGCTATTTCGTTATAGGCGGGAATACTGCTGGAAATGCCTGTTTTGAGATTTCTCCACAGAGAGCGTTTCCAGACTTCCCCTTCAACACAGGAGTTTAACTCTGGAAGTTGAATGCACACATTGACAGCCATTCTGTTAGATAGCTCTATTTTGCTTTTAGAAAGAGATTATTTCTCAATAAAACCTGGACTCCCATACACTCAAAGATATCCAAATGAAGCTTTTACTAGAACCGTGTTTCTAACTCCTGAATCTAAACATTGATGTAACTCGTTTAGTTGAACAAACACACAGCAGACCAGATTGTAGCTTACATTTCTTCTGTGTTTCAGAATCAGTATTACTGCTGTTCCTTATATGCGGGTATTTGGCTGGATATGCCTGTTTTGATATTTTTCACTGAAAGTGTTTCCTAACTGCTGCATAAACACATGAGTTCGACTTCATAAGTTTAATGCACAGGTTGACAGCCATTCTGTAAGATAGCTCCGTTTTGGATTTTTGAACCAGATATTTCTCATTACAGCCTGTAATCCCATTCACTAAGGAATATCCAAACGCAGCTTTTACTAGAAACGTGTTTCTAACTCCTGAATCTAAACATAGATGTAACCCACTTAGTTGAACAAAGGCACAGCTGAGCATATAGTAGGATATGTTACTTCTGGGTTTCAGAGGAAGTCTTGTTGCTTTTCATTGTATGCAGGTATTTGGCTGGAAACGCCTGTTTTGAAATTCATTACAGAAAGCATTTTTAAACTGCTGCATAAACACATGAGTTTATCTTGTCAGTGGAATGCACACATTGACAACCATTCTGTTATTCAGCTCCGTTTCGTTTTTATGGCCAGATATTTCTCATTACAGCCTGTACTCCCATTCACTCAGGAATATCCAAATGCAGCTTTTACTAGAAACGTGTTTCTAACTCCTGAATCTAAACATAGATGTAACTCACTTCCTGGAACATATGCACAGCAGGGCAGATTGTAGTATAAGGTTATTCTGTGTTTCAGAAGCAGTCTTACGTCTATTCATTATATGCGGGTATTTGGCTGGAAATGACTGTTTTGAGATTCTGCCCGGAGAGCCTTTGCAAACTGCTGCATAAACACATGAGTTTAACTCCGTAATTTGAATGCACAGATTGACAAGCATTCTGTTATTTAGCTCCGTTTTGGTTTTAGGACCAGATATTTCTCATTACAGCCTGTCCTCCCATTTACTCAGGAATATCCAAATGCAGATTTTACTAGAAACGTGTTTCTAACTCCTGAATCTAAAGGGACATTTAACTCACTTAGCTGAACAAACGCACAGCGGAACAGATTGACCGATCTGTTTCTTCTGTGTTTTAGGCAGAGTTTTACTGCTATTTTGTTATATGCGGGAAGACTGCTGGAAATGCCTGTTTGGAGTTTTCTCCAAAGAAAGCATTTTCAGACTTCCCCTTCAGCACAGGAGTTTATCTGTGGACGCTGAATGCACTCATTGACAACCATTCTGTTAGATTCCTCCGTTTTGGTTTTAGAACCAGATAGTTCTCATCACAGCGTATACTCCCATTCACTCAAGAATGTCTAAACACAGCTCTTACCAGAAACGTGTTTCTAACTCCTGAATCTAAAGGGAGATTTAACACACTTAGCTGAACAAACGCACAGCAGAGCAGATTGAAGGATACGTTTCTTCTTTGCTTTAGGCAGAGTTTTACTGCTATTTCAGTATATGCGGGAATACTGCTGGAAATGCCTGTTTTGAGATTTCTCCACAGAAAGCATTTTCAGACTTCCCCTTCAACACACGACTTTAACTCTGGAAGTTGAATGAACACATTGACAACAGTTCTGTTGGTTAGCTCCCTTTTGCTTTTACAACCAGATAGTTCTCATTAGAGGATATTCTCCCATTCACTCAGGAATGTCCAAACATAGCTCTTACCAAAAATGTGTTTCTAAGTCCTGAATGAAAAGGGAGATTTATCTCAATTAGCTGAACAAACGCACAGCAGAGCGGATTGAAGGATACGGTTATTCTGTGTTTTAGGCAGAGTTTTACTGCTATTTCGTTATATGCGGGAATGCTGCTGGAAATTTCGGTTTCGAGATTCTTCACAGAAAGCGTTTCAAAACTACTTCTTCAACACACCAGCATAACTCTGTAAGGTGAATGCACACTTTGACAACCGTTCTGTTAGATAGCTCCGTTTTGGTTTTATAACAAGAGAGTTCTCATCACAGCATATAATGCCATTCACTCAGTAATGTCCAAACGCAGCTCTTACCAAAAACGTGTTTCTAACTCCTGAATCTAAAGGGAGATTTAACTCACTTAGCTGAACAAACGCACAGCAGAGTAGATTGAAAGATACGTTTTTTGTGTGTGTTTTTGGCAGAGATTTTCTGCTATATCTTTGTTTACGTGAATACAGCTGGAAATACCTGTTTTTAGATTTATCCACAGAAAGCGTTTACAGATTTCCCCTTCAACATACTAGATTATCTGTGGAAGTTGAATGCACACGTTGACAACCGTTCTGTTAGATAGCTCCGTTTTGGTTTTAGAACCAGATAATTCTCCTTACAGCATATACTCCCATTCACTCAGGAATGTCCAAATGCAGCTCTTACCAGAAATGTGTTTCTAACTCCTGAATCTAAAGGGAGATTTAACTCAATTAGCTGAACAATCGCACAGCAGTGCAGATTGAAGGATACGATTCCTCTGTGTTTTCGGCAGAGTTTTACTGCTATTTCGTTATATGCGGGAAGACTGCTGGAAATGCCTGTTTTGAGTTTTCTCCACAGAAAGCATTTTCACACTTCCCCTTCAGCACACGAGTTTATCTGTGGACACTGAATGCACTCATTGACAACCGTTCTGTTAGATTGCTCCGTTTTGGTTTTACAACAAGATAGGTCTCTTACAGCATATACTCCCATTCACTTAGGAATGTCCAAACGCAGCACTTACAAGAAACGTGATTCTAACTCCTGAATCTAAAGAGAGATTTAACTGACTTAGCTGAACAAACGCACAGCAGACAAGATTGAAGGATACATTTCCTCTGTGTTTTAGGCAGAGTTTTACTGCTCTTTCGTTATATGCAGGAATACTGCTGGAAATGTTTGTTTGGAGATTTCCCCACAGAAAGCATTTCCAGGTTCCCCTTCGACACAAATGCTTTGCTCTGTAAGATGAATGCACGCATTGACGACCGTTCTGTTAGATAGCTCCGTTTTGGTTTTAGAACCACGTAGTTTTCCTTACAGCATATACTCCCATTCACTCAGGAATGTCCAAACGCAGCTCTTACTAGAAACCTGTTTCTAACTCCTGAATCTAGAGGGAGATTTAACTCACTTAGCTGAACAAACGCACCGCAGAGCAGATTGAAGGATAGGTTTATTATTGTGTGTTTTTGGCAGAGTTCTACTGCTATTTCGTTATAGGCGGGAATACTGCTGGAAATGCCTGTTTTGAGATTTCTCCACAGAGAGCGTTTCCAGACTTCCCCTTCAACACAGGAGTTTAACTCTGGAAGTTGAATGCACACATTGACAGCCATTCTGTTAGATAGCTCTATTTTGCTTTTAGAAAGAGATTATTTCTCAATAAAACCTGGACTCCCATACACTCAAAGATATCCAAATGAAGCTTTTACTAGAACCGTGTTTCTAACTCCTGAATCTAAACATTGATGTAACTCGTTTAGTTGAACAAACACACAGCAGACCAGATTGTAGCTTACATTTCTTCTGTGTTTCAGAATCAGTATTACTGCTGTTCCTTATATGCGGGTATTTGGCTGGATATGCCTGTTTTGATATTTTTCACTGAAAGTGTTTCCTAACTGCTGCATAAACACATGAGTTCGACTTCATAAGTTTAATGCACAGGTTGACAGCCATTCTGTAAGATAGCTCCGTTTTGGATTTTTGAACCAGATATTTCTCATTACAGCCTGTAATCCCATTCACTAAGGAATATCCAAACGCAGCTTTTACTAGAAACGTGTTTCTAACTCCTGAATCTAAACATAGATGTAACCCACTTAGTTGAACAAAGGCACAGCTGAGCATATAGTAGGATATGTTACTTCTGGGTTTCAGAGGAAGTCTTGTTGCTTTTCATTGTATGCAGGTATTTGGCTGGAAACGCCTGTTTTGAAATTCATTACAGAAAGCATTTTTAAACTGCTGCATAAACACATGAGTTTATCTTGTCAGTGGAATGCACACATTGACAACCATTCTGTTATTCAGATCCGTTTCGTTTTTATGGCCAGATATTTCTCATTACAGCCTGTACTCCCATTCACTCAGGAATATCCAAATGCAGCTTTTACTAGAAACGTGTTTCTAACTCCTGAATCTAAACATAGATGTAACTCACTTCCTGGAACATATGCACAGCAGGGCAGATTGTAGTATAAGGTTATTCTGTGTTTCAGAAGCAGTCTTACGTCTATTCATTATATGCGGGTATTTGGCTGGAAATGACTGTTTTGAGATTCTGCCCGGAGAGCCTTTGCAAACTGCTGCATAAACACATGAGTTTAACTCCGTAATTTGAATGCACAGATTGACAAGCATTCTGTTATTTAGCTCCGTTTTGGTTTTAGGACCAGATATTTCTCATTACAGCCTGTCCTCCCATTTACTCAGGAATATCCAAATGCAGATTTTACTAGAAACGTGTTTCTAACTCCTGAATCTAAAGGGACATTTAACTCACTTAGCTGAACAAACGCACAGCGGAACAGATTGACCGATCTGTTTCTTCTGTGTTTTAGGCAGAGTTTTACTGCTATTTTGTTATATGCGGGAAGACTGCTGGAAATGCCTGTTTGGAGTTTTCTCCAAAGAAAGCATTTTCAGACTTCCCCTTCAGCACAGGAGTTTATCTGTGGACGCTGAATGCACTCATTGACAACCATTCTGTTAGATTCCTCCGTTTTGGTTTTAGAACCAGATAGTTCTCATCACAGCGTATACTCCCATTCACTCAAGAATGTCTAAACACAGCTCTTACCAGAAACGTGTTTCTAACTCCTGAATCTAAAGGGAGATTTAACACACTTAGCTGAACAAACGCACAGCAGAGCAGATTGAAGGATACGTTTCTTCTTTGCTTTAGGCAGAGTTTTACTGCTATTTCAGTATATGCGGGAATACTGCTGGAAATGCCTGTTTTGAGATTTCTCCACAGAAAGCATTTTCAGACTTCCCCTTCAACACACGACTTTAACTCTGGAAGTTGAATGAACACATTGACAACAGTTCTGTTGGTTAGCTCCCTTTTGCTTTTACAACAAGATAGTTCTCATTAGAGGATATTCTCCCATTCACTCAGGAATGTCCAAACATAGCTCTTACCAAAAATGTGTTTCTAAGTCCTGAATTAAAAGGGAGATTTATCTCAATTAGCTGAACAAACGCACAGCAGAGCGGATTGAAGGATAAGGTTATTCTGTGTTTTCGGCAGAGTTTTACTGCTATTTCGTTATATGCGGGAATGCTGCTGGAAATGCCGGTTTTGAGATTCTTCACAGAAAGCCTTTCAAAACTACTTCTTCAACACACCAGCTTAACTCTGTAAGTTGAATGCACACATTGACAACCGTTCTGTTAGATAGCTCCCTTTTGGTTTTAGAACAGGAGAGTTCTCATTACAGCCTATACTCCCATTCACTCAAAAATGTCCAAACGCAGATACGACCAGAAACGTGTTTCAGTCTCCTGAATCTAAAGGGCGATGAAATTCACATAGCTGAACAGACGCACAGCAGAGCAGATTGAAAGATCCGTTTCTTCTGTGTTTTAGGCACAGTTTTACTGCTATTTCGTTACATGCGGGAATACTGCTGGAAATGCCTGTTTTGAGATTCTCCAGAGAAAGATTTTCCAAACTACTGCTTCAACACACCAGCTTAACTCTGGAAGTTGAATGCACACATTGACAACCGTTCTGTTAGATAGCTCCGATTCGGTTTTAGAACCAGAGGGTTGTCATTACAGCCTATACCCCCATTCACTCAGGAATGTTTAAACGCAGCTCTAACCAGAAAAGTGTTTCCAACTCTTGAATCTAAAGGGAGATTTAACTCAGCTGAACGAACGCACTGCATAGCAGATTGAAGGAAACGTTTTTTCTGTGTTTTAGGCAGAGTTTTACTGCTATTTCGTTATATGCGGGAATACTGCTGAAAATGCCTGTTTTGAGATTCTCCACAGAAAACGTTTCCAATCTACTGCCTGAACACACGGGCTTAACTTTGAAAGTTGAATGCGCACATTGACAACCGTTCTGTTATATAGCTTTGTTTTTGTTTTAGAAGCAGAGACTTGTCATAAGAGCCTACACTCCCATTAACTCAGGATTTTCCAAACCCAGCCCTTACCAGGAACCTGTTTCTACCTCCTGAATCTAAAGGGAGATTTAACTCACTTAGCTGAACAAACGCACAGCAGAGCAGATTGAAAAATACGTTTCTTGTGTGTTTTAGAGAGAGTTTTACTGCTGTTTCGTTATATGCGGGAATACTGCTGAAAATGCCTGTTTTGAGAGTCTGCACAAAAAGCGTTTCCAAACTACTGCTTCAACACACCAGCTTAACTCTGTAAGATGAATGCACACATTGACAACCGTTCTGTTAGATAGTTCCGTTTTCGTTTTAGAACCTGAGATTTCTCATTACACCCTATACTGCCATTCACTCAGGAATGTCCAAACGCACCTCTGACCAGAAACCTGTTTCTAACTGCTGAATCTAAAGGGAGATTTAACTCACTTAGCTGAACAAACGCACAGCAGTGCAGATTGAAGGATACGTTTCCTCTGTGTTTTTGGCAGAGTTTTACTGCTATTTCGTTATATGCGGGAATACTGCTGGAAATGCGTGTTGTGAGATTTCACCACAGAAAGCCTTTCCAGACTTCCTTTTCAACACACGAGTTTAACTCTGGAAGTTGAATGCACACATTGACAACCGTTCTGTTAGATAGCTCTGTTTTGCTTTTAGAACCAGATACTTCTCATCACAGCATATACTCCCATTCACTCAGGAATGTCCAAACGAAGCTCTTACCAGGAACGTGTTTGTAACTCCTTAATCTAAAGTGAGATTTAACACACTTAGCTGAACAAACGCACAGCAGAGCAGATTGAAGGATACGTTTCTTCTTTGCTTTAGGCAGAGATTTACTGCTATTTCATTATATGCGGGAATACTGCTGGAAATGCCTGTTTTGAGATTTCTCCACAGAAAGCATTTTCAGACTTACCCTACAACACACGAGTTTAACTCTGGAAGTTGAATGCACACATTGACAACAGTTCTGTTCGTTAGCTCCCTTTTCCTTTTATAACCAGATTGTTCTCATTAGAGGATATTCTTCCATTCACTCAGGAATATCCAAACATAGGTCTTACCAGAAATGTGTTTCTAACTCTTGAATTAAAAGGGAGATTTATCTCAATTAGCTGAACAAACGCACAGCAGAGCAGATTGAAGGATAAGGTTCTTCTGTGTTTTAGGCAGAGTTTTACAGCTATTTCGTTATATGCGGGAATGCTGCTGGAAATGCCGGTTTTGAGATTGTTCACAGAAAGCGTTTCAAAACTACTGCTTCAACACACCAGCTTAACTCTGTAAGTTGAATGCACACATTGACAACCGTTCTGTTAGATAGCTCCGTTTTTGTTTTATAACAAGAGAGTTCTCATCACAGAATATACTCCCATTCACTCAGGAATGTCCAAACGCAGCTCTTACCAAAAACGTGTTTCTAACTCCTGAATCTAAAGGGAGTTTTAACTCACTTAGCTGAACAAACGCACAGCAGAGTAGATTGAAGGATACGTTTTTTTTTGTGTTTTAGGCAGAGTTTATCTGCTATATCTTTGTTTGCATGATTACTGCTGGAAATGCGTGTTTTGATATTTCTCGACAGAAAGCCTTTCCAGACTTCCGTTTCAAAACACGAGTTTAATTCTTGAAGTTGAATGCACACATTGACAACCGTTTTGTT
This sequence comes from Saguinus oedipus, assembly GCA_031835075.1. Taxonomy (NCBI): domain Eukaryota; kingdom Metazoa; phylum Chordata; class Mammalia; order Primates; family Cebidae; genus Saguinus; species Saguinus oedipus. The sequence goes on from JASSZA010000204.1 coordinate 26,299, forward strand.
AGATAGCTCCGTTTTGGTTTTAGAACCAGATAGTTCTCTTTACAGCATATACTCCCAATCACTCAGAAATGTCCAAATGCAGCTGTTACCAAAAACGTGTTTCTACCTCCTGAATCTAAAGGGAGATTTAACTCACTTAGCTGAACAAATGCACAGCAGAGCAGATGGAAAAATATGTTTCTTCTGTGTTTTAGGCAGAGTTTTACTGCTATTTCGTTATATGCGGGATTACTGCTGGAAATGCCTGCTATGAGATTTCTCCACAGAAAGCGTTTCCAAACTACTGCTTCAACACACGAATTTAACTTTGTAAGTTGAATGCACACATTGACAACTGTTCTGTTAGATAGCTCCGTTTTGTTTTTAGAATCAGATAATTCTTCCTACAGCATATAATCCCATTCACTCAGGTATGTCCAAACGCAGCTCTTACCAGAAATGTGTTTCTAACCTCTGAATCTAAAGGGTAATTTAACTCACTTAGCTGATCAAACGCACAGCAGAGCAGATTGAAGGATCTGTTTCTTCTGTGTTTTAGGCCGAGTTTTACTGCTATTTCGTTATATGCGGGATTACTGCTGGAAATGCCTGCTATGAGATTTCTCCACAGAAAGCGTTTGCAAACTACTGCTTCAACACACAGGTTTAACTCTGTAAGTTGAATGAACACATTGACAACAGTTCTGTTAGTTAGCTCCCTTTTGCTTTTACAACCAGATAGTTCTCATTAGAGGATATTCTCCCATTCACTCAGGAATGTCCAAACATAGGTCTTACCAAAAATGTGTTTCTAACTCTTGAATTAAAGGGGAGATTTACCTCAATTAGCTGAACAAAAGCACAGCAGAGTGGATTGAAGGATAAGGTTATTCTGTGTTTTAGGCAGAGTTTTACTGCTATTTCGTTATATGCGGGAATGCTGCTGGAAATGCCGGTTTTGAGATTCTTCACAGAAAGCGTTTCAAAACTACTGCTTCAACACGCCAGCTAACTCTCTAAGTTGAATGCACACATTGAAAACCGTTCTGTTAGATAGCTCAGTTTCGGTTTTATAACAAGAGAGTTCTCATCACAGCATGTACTCCCATTCATTCAGCACTGTCCAAACGCAGCTCTTACCAAAAACGTGTTTCTAACTCCTGAATCTAAAGGGAGATTTAACTCACTTAGCTGAACAAACGCATAGAAGAGTAGATTGAAGGATACGTATATTTTTTTGGGTTTTAGGCAGAGATTTTCTGCTATATCTTTGTTTGCGTGAATACAGCTGGAAATACATGTTTTAAGATTTATCCACAGAAAGCGTTTCCAGATTTCCCCTTCAACATACTAGATTATCTCTGGAAGTTGAATGCACACGGTGACAACCGTTCTGTTAGATAGCTCCGTTTTGGTTTTAGAACCAGATAATTCTCCTTACAGCATATACTCCCATTCACTCAGGAATGTCCAAATGCAGCTCTTACCAGAAATGTGTTTCTAACTCCTGAATCTTAAGGGAGATTTAACTCACTTAGCTGAACAAACGCACAGCAGAGAAGATTGAAGGATACGATCCTCTGTGTTTTAGGCAGAGTTTTACTGCTATTGCGTTATATGCGGGAATACTGCTGGAAATGCCTGTTTTGAGTTTTCTCCACAGAAAGCGTTTTCAGACTTCCCCTTCAGCACACGGGTTTATCTGTGGACACTGAATGCACGCATTGACAACCGTTCTGTTAGATTGCTCCGTTTTGGTTTTGGAATCAGAGAGTTCTCATTACAGCCTATTCTCCCATTAACTCAGCAATGTCCAAACGCAGCTCTTGCCAGACACGGTTTTCTAACTCCTGAATCTAAAGGGAGATTTAACTCACTTAGCTGAAAAAACGCATAGCAGAGCAGATTGAAAGATAAGTTTCTTGTGTGTTTTAGGCAGTGTTATACTGCTATATCGTTTTATGCGGGAATACTGCTGGAAATTCCGGTTTTGAGATTCTCCACAGAAAGCGTTTACAAACTACAGATTCAACACACCAGCTTAATTCTGCAAGTTGAATGCACACAGTGACAACCGTTTTGTTAGATAGCTCCGTTTCCGTTTTAGAACCAGAGGGTTCTCATTACAGCCTATACCACCATTCACTCAGGAATGTTTAAATGCAGCTCTAACCAGAAAAGTGTTTCCAACTCCTGAATCTAAAGGGAGATTTAACTCACTTAGCCGGACGGACGCACTGCACAGCAGATTGAAGGAAACTTTTTTCTGTGTTTTAGGCAGAGTTTTACTGCTATTTCGTTATATGCGGGAATACTGCTGAAAATGCCTGTTTTGAGATTTTTCCACAGAAAGCCTTTCCAGACTTCCTTTTCAACACACGAGTTTAACTCTGG